>CM038223.1:150821366-150917799 GCA_021442155.1 Cymbidium sinense
TAAACAGTTTTAAAAAATGGATTATATATCATTCTAATAAAGGGATTAAATAGATTAAACAATGCAAAATTATTTTCCAAATTTGATTTAAAATCAGGATATTGGTAGATTCAGATAAAAGAATCGGATCGCTATAAAATAGCATTTACGGTGCCCTTCGGACATTACGAATGGAATGTAATTCCCTTTGGTTTAAAAAATGCACCTTCTAAATTTCAGCATATCATGAATGATATATTTAAAGATTATTTAAAAATATTTTAGTCTATATTGATGATGTTCTGGTGTTCTCAAATAATATTGATGAACACTTCAACCATCTACAAACATTTAAATGGTTAATTTTAAAAAATGGATTAGTTTTTTTAGCCAAAATCAAATTATTTCAAAGCAAATAAGATTTTTAGGCCATAATATATCAATGCTTCTATTATACCAATTAATAGAAGTTTTGAATTCGTTAGAAAAGGAAAGAGAGAGAGAACGACTTATTAATTACAAGATGCAAAGTTTTAAAATAGATCGATATCAATTCTTAATAAAGGGATTTATTAAATAGATTACATAATGCAAAAATATTTCTAAATTTGATTTAAAATCAGATATTGGCGGATCAGATAAAAGAATGGGTATAAAGCATTTACTGCCCTTTGGACATTACAATGGACGTATGCCCTTTGGTTTAAAAAATGCACTCTAATTTCATATCATGAATAATATATTTAAAGATTATTTTAAATATATTTTAGTCTATATTGATGATGTTACGTGTTCTCAAATAATATTGAAACACTTCAACCATCAAAAAACATTTAAATGGTTAATTTTAAAAATAGATTAGTTATTTGAGCCAAAAAATTTCACTTCATGTAATAAATAAAAGCCTCCTTATATGTGGAGGCCTGGGAGACTTTCTTGAAACAAAGGTATTAAACAAAGAGAAACATTACTTTGAAGCTAAGCAATGTATAATTAAAATAGAAACTTTCTGTTAAAGCTACTAATTAAATAAAAAGATACTTTGCTTAGTGGTTAAAGCAAGATAATATTATAAGATGGCTACTTTTAGAAAGTAGCAATTTATTTCGGATCCACTTTATGTAAAGTAGGTTCCTTCTGGTGAAGATATCTACTTTTGGAAAGTAGCAATCTTCTAGTGGGTCTACTTTATGAATTTAAGTTTCTCTAATTGGATTCCACATCGATGTATCAAGACTATGTATGAAGGGTGATTAAACACTGAGTTGATTTTTCATATATTTTTTGAGGCGTTCCTTATGTTGAATCTATCTCGAGGATAATGTCTTTTGATGCTTTGTAGTACCTCATCTCATAGCTCAAAACTATAGTTTTGAGGATCGTTAATTCAGAATAAGCTTAAATAATGACTTTAATTTGCTTGAGCTTATCCTCAATGTTGATTGAATTTCACCATTTTAGTAAAAATTGTCTTTGAAGGACCAACAGATTGAAGGGGTCCTTTCCAAATATAACGTTCCAGCTCCAAATCCATGGGATTTGGCAGTCCGTGAAGAAATGAGCAAGATTTTGTCCTTGAATCATTTTCTGGGATTAACAGCCTTCATTTTGGGGGCAACTTCCATCCAGTAATTGAAGACTTCTTTGATTGGATCTGGAAGAATATTTAATTCTGCACCAAAATAGTTCCACCATTTCACGAACCATCGGAAGTCTTTGTTGATAATATCTTTGTTCATTATGAACATCCATGAATGCCTTCATTTTGTCATTGAGAAGGAAGAAGGCCTTCATCACATCAGAATAATTACCAATTTTGTATTGTAAAAGTGGAGGATAAGAATACATTTTCTCTTTAAATGGAGTTCCCCATTCACTTTGATGAAAGATCTTTGTATAATGCATTTGCTATACAAAATTGTATGTGTCGATAAAGAATATGATTAATCTCAATACACTTTATTATATTAAGATTTTTCATAATTTTCTCTTGAGAGATTAGATTCAAATGGGAAAGGATTGTTTCCAAATATCTTTCAAATAAGGGATTATTTATTGAATAATCAGAGATTAATTTCAATAATATTCTATTTTATTTCTTTAGAGAAATAAACGGTTCTTATGACATATTTTAGGGATAGTGTTAACTTTTTTAGGTTCACCCTTTTCAAATAGTTAAGAGGAAGTACCATAAAGATAAGTTTTGCAAATTGATCATGGTGAATTGATCATCTTTGGTTCATGACCTCCAAAAGAAAAGACATCCTGGTTAGGAGTAGTCATTCTTCCATGCGGGTGATCCACGATGTAAGAATTCCGTCAAGAAATCGAAGAGAATTTTTATTACCTTTAATGAATTTGATGTCAAAATTGAAGGCAGAGCTGATTGATGATAAAAATTTATTTTGAAACTAAATTTTGACATCTTTTCAATGATGTATTTGAGAGAGCGATTGATAAGGAGAAAATGCGATTAAGTAAATCATCTTGGAATTTTGAGATGCACTTAATCACGCAGAAAGCATTTCTTTTTTGATAATGGAATACTTTTTGTAGGATTCCATTTACGACAAATGATAATTCTTCTTTAGAATTCTTTTGCTTTAGGATACCTCCATATTTATATAGGCATTTGATTCAAATTTTAAAACTTGTGTCTAGATTAAGATAGGGAAGGTTTTGAGCCCTTTCTTTAATTTTTTCTGCATGGTATGATATACCATGGTGAGATTCTTTTAACAAGAGTGGTATCTTTGGCAAATTTTGATAGAAATCTACATAATTGAGAGCTAAGAGCTGAGTTGGTTTTCTAAAATGATATCAAAAAATTTTTTAGCAAATTCTATCTATTAATTAGTATAATAGAAGCATTGGATATATTATGGCCTAAAAATCTTATTTCAGTTTGAAATAATTTGATATTTGGCTCAGAAATAACTAATCCATTTTTTAAAACTTTATTTAGTAGCTTGTAATTAATTACAAGTTGTGGTCTCCCTCTTTCCTTTTCTTAATTCATAATATAGAATAATTACTATGTAATTGTTGAATTATTCCTTTATTAATAATATTCTCTTCTTTTTAGTAGTGCTCATTCATTTGACAAGGACAAACCTTATGAATGCCTGATTATCTGTGGAAATTACATGAGTCTTTCTTTTCTCAATGGGTTGTCACCACAAACTTTCTTTTTGGAATTTTGGTGGCAATTTTGAATTTTTTTTCTTTGAAGAAATTTGTTGTTTAAAGTTAAAACTAGCCTTCTTCTTGTAAATAATTTATATACATGAACTTATTATTAAGCTATTCATATTATTTATGATAATTTCTTTTGATTGGTGATAAATCGAATGTGATTTCTTTATCCAAAGAAATACTTAATTTATCATCAATTCTAGTGATAGGCATTATTTTAAGAAGAAAAGAGTTCCCAAATAATGTGTTGTGTCAAATTTTGACTAAATTAAAGCATTAATACAAATATCATCTTGACATGGCGATGATTTATACTTAATTTGTAAGAATGACTCATTTTTCTTAATGGTTTTTTCAAAATATCTAGAAGTAATTATTCCTTCTTGTATATAATTTAAATGCTTTATCAACTAGATTGTAAAATAAATTCTTTATTTATAATTAATTTAATGGAAATATACCATTTACGGTATATTGCCTTTTACATATTTGTAAGAAACATTCTTAATTAGAATCTTCTATATTTTCAAATGAATTGGGCATCTTGATTAATTTCAAGATCCATTGACCATTCAAACTCTTCGACTTTAATTTGCTAAACTTCTAATTTTAGTTTCTTTAATTTAGTTTTAGCTTTAGAAGCGAATTAGAAGATTGCCTCGATTTTTCTTAATACTTGATAAGGAGTATATTGGAGGCTTGTAATTAAATGTTCTAGTTTATCTTTCTTCTTATCATTAAGAAGATTAATTTTATCACGAGTTGAATCATCTTCAACTTGTTAAGTTTAATTAATTGGTCCTTTTTTCATGGGTGGTATGTCTGATTTGTCATATTTATTATATTTTATAATAATCTATCTATTGATAGGAGTTGCACAGTTAGATTTATCAGATTTATCAAAATCTGATGAAGATGAAATATCTTCTTCTTCTTCTTCTTCTGATTCTCTTTATCGAGATGTAAGAAGAATTTTTTATCGGGTTTGTTTTAACCCTTCATCAATCATTTAACTTCTTTTGGCCGGTGCATCTGTTTCGTAATGACCTACCACATTTGTAACATTTTATTTTCTCTTGTCTCTTTGGTTTTAAAACCGGAGGAATGAGAGCTTTTGTTATCATGAATTGTCACATTTTTATGGTGATTTTTCATTTTAGAAAAATAGTTTCCCTTGTATTTATAAGATAAAGGGCGTACACGAGGATCACTGAATTGCTGAATTTGCCAAAATGTTTGTGCTCAAGTACGTTCTCTTTTATTTGATCTTTTAATTTAAATTGAGCAGCTAAATAATTTTAATACATGCGAAATAAGGTTTCCATATGTTGGTTTCATATGGGATGGTTCCATCATAGATGAGAAACCTTAACCTTTTGAAATAGATTGGGAAGGCCTTCAATGAATTTTGCTTCTGAAAGATTGGCATCATAAAGTGTCATGTGTGCTAGAAATATATCCTTGTACCATCAAAATGGGCTGGATGGACATCTTAATTTTGAGTAAGGAGCGATTTTTCTCCTTGATCTCCAATGGATCACAAAATGATCTATAATTATTTGGAGAAGATTATAGGCAATTTTCAAGGTTTGTATTCTTTTGGAAGATCCTTAGTACTTAAGTCAATTTAAGAGAGGTCTTCCCTTTGAGGAATAGTGAGAAAATTATCCCACCATCCTTTCAGAGTACCAGAGAATCCCAAAATGATGGCTCGAGGGACAATATGAGGTTTTGCTTGAGGTCCTGATTGAACAGCAGTAGCAAACATAAGCATTCGATGAAGGGCATGAATGATTTGATGTTCAAAAAGTCCATCAAAATTTCATTCATGCAAAGAATCTCGATTATAAGAATTTCCTATGAAATGAGTATCTTCCTCAGATAATAAATCAGGTGGAGTGGGTTTTATAATAATGTTTTCCAAATTTTTCTTTGGATAAGAAAGTTTTGGATATCAAAAGAAAGGATGAGGATCTTGTAATTCTTGAAAAGGGTTTTGAACTTTTTTAATATTACTTGATTGATCAATATCAATTTTGATTGAGGATTCATTTGAATCTTCATCCGATTGACTGATATCTTCAAGAGCTCCTACATACTTTTCACTTAAATTTAGAATCAAATTGAATTTCTTGAAGAGGGAACTTAAGAGCGTTTAGGTGGTGGTTGATAAAAGGTTTCAAATGTAGAAGCTTTTCTCGCTTTGCTAATTTTAGGGCTAGAAACCTTTTGTTTAAGCATCGATGAAACTAGGCTAAAAGATGATCATGATTATTTGAAGTATACTATTACTATAATTAAGTTTGTAATAAATTCCTTTAGAATTTGTGGATCAAACTTTTTCTAAGATGCTAATTCTAAGAATCCACCATTTTAATGATGGAGGATAAATGCTTCAATTATTTTTCCTTGTTTGCCATTTTTGGTAGTTATAGCATTAAGCATGATAGCAAAACCATGCCGAAAGGAATAGTTGCTTTGGCTTGACTATTTCTTTCTCTCTCAAAATATAAATCATTTATTTGAGATGTTGGTCTTGAGAAGTAAAACTTTTCCAAGTATATATACTTTGGTTGGAAGTATTCCTTAGAACAACCTCTCATCTTAGAACCTATTGTGTAGCTCATTAAGATTAAAGTTCATTTGATGGAGTGGGAGATTGATTTCTCTCACTAGATGATAGATATAATTTTTTATTTAGGCGAAGGGTCAATGGTTTGAGTGTGTGAACCATCATCTAGACTTCTCTTTAAGGGATAGAAACCAGGAAGTGTGATGGATCAGTTGAATCGACTTCAACATCGCATCACTTTTCTAACTAAATTAGTATTTAAAACTCAAAATGAATTCTAAAATTAGAGCAATAGTTTGAGAACTGAGGAAATCATAACCATAAAGTATAAATGTAATTTTACTTCAAAAGATTTATATCAAAAAGAGATAAACTCGATTGGGAAAGGTGTTGAAATAAAGCGGCATGATATAGGCTAATACAACACTTATAGAGATTGATGAAGCATCTGCCATCTCTTAAACTTGCTAAAATAAAGCATTTAGACCTTTAAAGGTTAAAGGTTTGAATGCTATCATATCATCCTATATTAATATATTTAAAATCTTGCATTTATAGATCTTCAAACGTTAGTAGATAAATAGTTTTATCCATTTGATCTCTAGATAATTTTTTCTATTTTCTGAAGATTTTCCTTAAAATCAAAGTTCCAAATTGATAAATGATAATTTTATCAATGAGGAGAGGCATCTATTTAGTCTTCTTTTAAGGGAACTTCATTTGAGTTCTTGATTAATATTATTTCTCTAATCATTAGATTAAGTTACTGAAGAAGTAGAAGCCATATAACCAAGGGGAAAAAATGGAGAGGAAGATGATGCTGAGAACTTGAAATAAATTACCACATAAGGATAAAACAAACTAAGTATAAATTATTAGAGAATTATCTTCCCATCACAATAAATGGACTTATCACCCTTTCAAGCATCACAAAAAATGGCCATTTGTGATGAAGACGGGATAAAGCCATGGGAGGAATGAACAAAGTACTGGTTGTAAATTCTTTTAGAATTTGTGGATCGGAACTTATTTTTTTGAAGGCCACTAATTCTAAAGGTCTTAGAACCTATTGTGTAGCTCATTAAGACTAAAGTTCATTTCAGATGTCCAGTGAGAGAAAATCAATCTCTCACTCCATCTGAAATGTCCAGTGAGATAAAACTAATCTCCCACTCCATTTGAAATAAACTTTAGTCTTAATGAGCTACATAATAGGTTCTAAGAATAGAGAGGTTGTTCTGAAGGAATACTTCCAACCAAAGTATGATAATTTTCATACTTGCTATAGAAGTTTTACTTCTGAAACTCTCAAAATAAATGATTTATATTTTGAGAAAATGAAAAGAAATAGTCAATCAAGAACTATTCCTTTATAGCATGGTTTTAGACTATGCTCAATCTGCTCAAGTTGTTATTTTAACTATTAAAAAATGGCAAACAGAGTAAGGAAAAATAATTGAAGCATCTTATCCTCCATCGTAAAATGGTGGATGATAAACTTTAGAATTAGCGACCTTCAAAAAATAAGTTGATCCACAAATTCTAAAGAATTTATTACTATAATTAAACAACTTATATAGTAAAAATACAAATAATCACTCATCTTTTTTAGCCTAGAGTCTAAAATTGATGATGCTTAAACAAAAGGTTCTAGCCCAAACTAGCAAAGCTTAAAAAGCTTCTCTAGTATAAACCCATTTGTGAAACCTTTTATACTCTTGGCTCTTAAGTTGGGACTCTCTTAAGACATTGATTTGATTCTAAATTTAAGTGAAAGTATGTAGGAGCTCTTGAATATATATCATGGATGAAGATTCAAATAAATCCTCAACCAAAGCGACACGATCAATCAAGTAATATTGAAAAAATTCAAAACCTTTTTCAAGAATTACAGATCCTCATCCTCCTTTTGATATCCAAAACTTTCTTATCAAAGAAAAATTTGGAAAAACATTATTATAAAAAACCCACTCCTCGATTTATTTGAGGAAGATACTCATTTCATGAAATTCATGATGGAGATTCTTATATGAATGGAATATTGATGGACTTTCGAACATCAAATCATTCATACCCTTCATCGAATGCTTATGTTTTATCTTCTGTTCAATCTAGACATCAAGCAAAACCACATATGCTGAGCCATCATTTTGAGATTCTCGAACTCGAAAGGATGGTGGGATAATTTTTCTCACTATTCCTCAAAGGGAAGACCTCCTTAAATTGATTTAAATGAGGATCTTCCAAAAGGAAAAAACCTAATGAAAATTAGTCTATAATCTTCTTCAATAATTATAGATCATTTTGGATCCATTGGAAATCAAGGAGAAAAACTTCGCTCCTTACTAAAATTAAGATGTCCATCCTTAACCCATTTTTGATGGTACAAGGATATATTTCTATCATCATGACACTTTATGATGCCAATAGCCTTGAAGCAAAAATTCATTGAAGGCCTTCAATCTATTTCGAAAAGGTTAAGGTTTCTCTTACCTCTGATGGAACCATCCCATATATGGAAACCTTATTTCTACATGTATTAAAATTGGTTTAGCAATGCGATCTTAAATTAAAAGATCAAATGAAAAGAATAATCACTTGAGCGAAACATTTTGGCAAATTCAAGCAATTTGATGATCCTGTCCTTTATCTTATAACACAAGAGAAAAACATGAAAAACTATTTTTCCTAGATGTGAAAAATCACATCATAAAATGTGACAAATTCGCAAAAAGCACTCGTCCCTGGTTTTAAAAAAGACAAGAGAAATAAAATATTACAAATATGGCCATACAGTCATTATAATCAAGAAGAATTTAAATGAACTTTAGATTGATGAAGGGTTAAAACAAAACGATAAATTCTGCTTATATCCTCGATTTTGAAGAATAAGAAGAAGAAGAACATATTTCATCTTCCTCATAATTTTTTGATCGATAAATCTAACTTTTGTAACTCTATCATGAGATAGATTATTATAAAAAATATAATAAATATGGTCTCTATGCTCAACGAGCAAAGGACCAATTAATTAAATTTAGCACAAGTTGAAGATGATTCAACTGATAAAATTATCGATCTTCTTAATGATAAGAAGAAAGATAAACTAGAAAAAATTTAATTATAAGCCTCTATATACTCCTTATAGTATTTAAGAAAAAATGAGGCAAGTTCATCATCTTCTAATTGACTTCTTTAGCTAAAATTGAATTAAAGAAACTAAAATTAGAAGTTCAACAAATTAAAGGCGGCAAGAGCAAATGAATGGTCTCTAATGGATCTTGAAATTAATCGAAGGCCAATTCATTTGAAAATATAGCGATTCTAATCAAGAACCGTTTCTTACAAAATATTCAAAGGAAATATACAAATGGTATATTTCCATCAAATATAAATAAAGAATTTATTTTACCAATTTATTTAACTCTAGTTGATTGTTAGTGGGCGATTTAAATTGTATACAAGAAGGAATAATTCCTTCTAAATATTTTGAAAAACTAGTGTTAAAGGCACGGTGAGTCTTTATAAAGTATAAATTATCATTCTCAGTGTCAAGATGATATTTGTATATGCCTTTTATTTTAGTTAAAATTTGACACAACATTATTTTGGGAACTCCTTTTCTTCTTAAAATAATGCTATCTAGAATTGATGATCGAATTATGTTTTCTTTGGGATAAAGAAATCACATTTCATTTTATCACCAATCTAAAGAAATTATCATAAATGAAATGAATAGGATTAATAATAGTCTATGCATATAAATTACACAAGAAATTGCTAGTTTAACTTTTAAAAAATTTCTTTTCAAAAGAAAAAATTCAAATTACCACCAAACATTCCAAAAGAAGTTTGTGGTGACAATTGCTTTAGGAAGAAAAGTATAGTCTATATAATGGTTCACACACTCACAACATCATTAGAAGATCTTGCTAAGCAGAAATCATATCATCATCCAATGAGGAAAATCAATCTATCTTTTCAAGAACTCAAAATCGATTCCCGAATGAAAGAAGACCTAAATGATGGTCTCTAATTGATAAAACTATCATTTATTAATTTGGGTTTTTTATTTTGAAAATCTTTTCCAGAACAAATATTCTTATAGATCAAATGGATAAAACCATTTATCTCTAACGTTTAAAGATCTACATAAATATGCAAGATTTTTAAATATATTCATATAGGATGATAGATAGCATTCAAACCTTTAATTAAATTTTTATTTTTTAAAACTTTAAGAGATGGCGGATATATATAATATGAGTGTTGTTAAAATTTATTTCAGAGCTAATTTAAACACCTTTTATTTAGTTTATCTCTTATAAATCTTTTGAAGCTAAAAATTACATTTAGACTTTATGGTTATGATTTCTTTTTAACTATTACTCTAGTTTTCAATTCATTTTGAGTTTAAATACTTCTCTAGAGTTGGATTACATGCGAACTCATTGAAACAAATTTCATGTATGTCTTGATGATTAAAGAATGGTGGTATTTCGACTTATGGACTATAATCTTATAAAAAGACCTTCCATTGTCAGATGTAGATCATAACTCAAACAAGCATGGTGATGTTGAAGTTAGATTCAACCTCATCAATCCATTACACTTCTTTTATCCTTAAAAAAATTAGTGATGGTTCACACACTCAGAATTCGGTGATTTTAACATCTTAATTTTTGTAGATTTTTTTGATTCCTTATGTTGAATCTCATCTTGAGGATAGATACTCAAGAATAGATTGAAATTATTCCTTTCTTTAATAAATCTAATCTCTTTTTTGCATCAATTGCTATTTTCAAAGATGAGCTTTAATATTAATCGTTTTTTCCTTCTCTTTCTTCTATTCTTCTTGTACTCTCCTTAGTTCTTCATCCTGCATTTGGTCAATTTGCAAACTTATCTTTATGTCTTATTATTGAAAAGGGTTAACCCTCTAAAAAACGACACCATCCCTAAAGATGTCATTGCACAGAACTATTTATTTTCTAAAGAAATAAAATAGAATATTATTAAAATTAATCCTAATTATTTCAATAAATAATTGGGCCTTATTTTAGGAAGAATTAGAAACAAAAGTACTATTAAAACAAAGAAACATTCTTAAGTTAAGCAATGGTATAATTAATGAAACTTTATTGAAGCAAGCTATAAAAATAAAAGATACTTGTTAGAGGCTAAACAAGGACAAAATATTATAAGATGGTCTTTTAAGTACCAATTATTTCTTTGGACCCACTTTATGTAAAGTGTTCATGGATGAGATAAGTCATACTTTTAAGTAACATTCTTCTGATGGCTACTTTTGGAAGTAGCAATTATTTTAGTGGGACCCACTTTATGTAAAGAAAGGTTCCTTTGAAGATGCTATTTGGAAAGTAAGATTATTTCTCTTCTTTCTCATGAATTTAAGTTTCTTATGTCCATGATGGGGTAAATCCAAAAGGATGTTAGAGATTTTTTTATTGTATTCAACACCTAAAATGTGTTCAAAGCTTTTATTTCTCTAAATAAAATATTATTGAAATTAATCCCTCATTATTCAATAAATATAAGCCTTATTTGAAAGATATTTAATTCCTTTCCATTTGAATCTCAAAAATTATGAAAAATCTTAATACAACAAGGATGGTATATTTCATTATCATAAAAATCCTAATTTATTATTTGAGGAAGATACCATTTAGTAGAAAATTATGATGAGATTCTTTTGATGGAATATTGATGGACTTTAGAACATCAAATCATTCATACTTCATGAAATATTGTATTACTCAATTTGTTATCTTTATGTACTTTCTCTTCCTTCGGTTGAAAAGTGAACCCTAAAGGCGCAACACCATCCAAAAGATGTTACAAGAACTATTTCTCTCAGATAAATAGAATATTGAAATTAATACTTATTAATTGGTATTAAGAAATATATGAAAATCTTATTTACTTTTAAAATAATTTAATTTTTTTATCAAATGACAATCCATTTTTTAAAATTATTTAAATATTTTTTAGATGGTTGAAGTTTCATCAATATTGTTTGAGGAGAAAATTCATATAAACTAAAATATATTTAAATAATCTTTAAATATATCATTCTTTATATTATTTTATTAAAATAATTCTCGGTAGGGTTTATATTCCGTCTTCATCATAAATGGTGTAAATCCCCTTTAAATGAGGCTTGAAAGGGTTGTAAGTCTATTTTGTTATGCGGAAGATAATTCTAATGGAGGTTTATACTTAGTTTGTTTTATCCTTATGTGGTGATTTGTTTCAAATTCTCCAATCATCTTCCTCTCCCTTTTTCCCCATTTTGGTAATATGGCTTCTACTATTTTGAAGTAACTTCTAATACGATTAGGAGAAATAATAATTTAATCAAGAACTCTAAAATGCGAGTTCCCCTTGAAGAAGAAGACTTATAATTCTCTCCCCAGATTGATAAAACTCATTTATCAATTTGAAACTTTTTTAGGAAAATCTTATGAAAATTGTACAAATTTAAAATCAATGGATAAAACTATTTATCTACTCTTTGAAAATCGATAAATATATGCAAGATTTTAAATATATTCATATAGAGATGTTGAATAGCAAAACCTTTAACAAAGGTCTTACTTCTATTTTAAAAATAAGATGCCTTCAGATCAAACCTTATGAAAGTTATAGAGACTAGATATCAGAGATATTTCAACACCTTTCCCAATATGAGTTTATCTATTTAAATCTTTTGAAGCTCAAAAATTACATTTACCTTTATGGTTATGATTTCCTTCTAGTTTAAACTATAATTTTTTGAATTCATTTTCAAGTTTTAAATACAAATCAAGAGTTTGAAAATCAATGAGAAACAAACTACTCGATTGAAAATTTAGCATCCATGCTTTCGAGTGATTAAATAGAATGGTGGTATTTTCGACTCATGGACTATACCATAAATAAGAGAATTCCATTAATCAGATGTATTCGATAATTCAAATTGATGGTGATGTTGAAGTCGATTCAACTCATGATCCATCACACTTCCTAGGTTTTTTCCTTAAAACCTCGGAGATTTAGATGGTTCCACACTAGAACCATTCTTTGCCTAAATAAAATTATATCATCATGAGAAAATCAATCTCCCACTCCATCGAATGAACTTTAGTCTTAAGCTACATAATAGTTCTAAGACTGAGAGGTTGTTCAAGGAATACTTCCAACCAAAGTATGATGATAATTTTTGTACTTGGTATAGAAGTTTTACTTCAAGACCAACATCTCAAATAAATGATTTATATTTTTTTAGAAAATGAGAAAGAAATAGTCAAGCCAAGGTAATTATTCCTTGTAGCATGGTTTTTGCGATTATGCTCAATGCTCAAGTTATTATTTCTACCAAAATGACAAATAGCAAGGAAAAATAATTGAAGCATCTTATCCTCCATATTGTAAAATGGTGGATGATAAACCTTAGAAGAACCTTCAAAAAAAAAAGTTGATCCACAAATTTTAAAAAAATTTATTTGTAATTAAACAACTTAAGTATAGTAATAGTATACTTCAAATAATCTTGATCATCTTTTTTAGCTAGACAAAATTGATCAGATGTAAACAAAGGTTTGACCAATAAAGCTTGAGAAAAGCTTCTACTTGTATAAACCCATTTGTGAAACCTTTTATCCAACCACCTCCTAAACTTAGGACTCTCTTTTGAAGACATTTTTGATTCTAAATTTAAGTGAAAAGTATGTAGCTCTTGAAGATATTCTCAATGAAGATTCAAATGAATCCTCAATAAATTGATCATCAATCAAGTAATATTGAAAAAGTTCAAAACCTTTTCAAGAATTACAAGATCCTCATCCTCCTTTTGATATCAAAAACTTTCTTATCCAAGAAAATTTGGAAAACATTATTATAAAAAACACCTCGATTTATAATTTGAGAAGATACTCATTTCATAAAAATTCTATGATGGAGATTCTTTATATGAATGGAATATTGATGGACTTTGAACATCAAATCATTCATACCCTTCATCGAATGCTTATGTTTATTCAATCTAGACATCAAGCAAAATCACATATTATGTGAGCCATCATTTTGATTCTCGAACTCAAAGGATGGTGGGATAATTTCTCACTATTCCTCAAAGGGAAGACCTCCTTAAAATTGACTTAAGTACTAAGGATCTTCCAAAGACAAAAACCTAATGAAAATTTGGTCTATAATCTTCTTCAAACAATTATAGATCATTTCTTTGGATCCATTGGAGATCAAGAGAAAAAACTTCCTTACTCCAAAATTAAGATGTCCATCCTTAACCCATTTTTTGATGGTACAAGGATATATTTCTAGCATCATGACACTTTATGATGTCGATAGCCTTCACTGGAAGCAAAAATTCATTGAAGGCCTTCCCAATCTATTTGTTGAAAAGGTTAAGGTTTCTCTTCGTCTCGATGATGGAACCATCCCATATGAAACTCTTACATATGGAAACCTTATTTCTGCATGTATTAAAATAGGATTAGCTATTTGCTCTGATCTTAAATTAAAAGATCAAATGAAAGAAGTTTTGAGCAAACACTTGGCAAAGTGAATAATTCAACTGTGATCCTCAGGTATGTTCTTTATCTTCCAAATACAAGGGAAAAACAAGAAAAACTATTTTTCCTAAGCTTGAAAAAGCTTGTCATAAAAAATGTGATAAATTCACAAAACAGCACTCGTCCCTCGGTTCTAAAACCAAAGAGACAAAAGAAATAAAATGTTACAAAATATGGCGTACAAGTCATTACAAAAATAGGACCATCAGAAGAAGTTAAATGAACTTCAGATTAACGAATGGTTAAAACAAACCCTAATGAAAATTCTTCTTACATCTCGATTTTGAAGAGAATCAAGAAGAAGAAGAACATATTTCATCTTCATCTTCATGATTAGATAAATCTAGCGTTGCAAATCACATGTGAAAGATTATATAAAAATATAATAAATATAGCAGTGCGTATCGCTCACGAGCAAAGGAATAATTAATTAAAATTTTAGCACAAGTTGAAGATGATTCAACTTGTGATAAAATTATAGATCTTCTTAATGACAAGAAGAAAGATAAAGTAGAAAAATTTAATTACAAGCCTCCTATATACTCCTTATCAGAAGTATTTAAGAAAAAATCTGAGGCAAGTTCATCATCTTCTAATTCAGCTTATTTAGCAAAGCTAAAAACTGAATTAAAGAAACTAAAATTAGAAGTTCAGCAAATTAAAGGCGAGCAGAGCAAATGAATGGTGTCTAATGGATCTTGAAATTAATCGAGAAGGCAATTCATTTGAAAATATAGATTCTAAGAACCGGTTTCTTACAAAATATGCAAAAGGCAATATACCATAAATGGTATATTTCCATTAAATTAATTATAAATAAAGAATTTATTTTACCAAATTTAAACTCTAGTTGATAGCAGTGATTTAAATTATATACAAGAAGGAATAATTCCTTCTAAATATTTTGAAAAAAAAAATAAGCCCGGTTAAAAAGCGGTGAATCTTTACAAATTAATTATAAATTATCATCTGGTATGTGTCAGATGATATTTGTATTCAAATGCCTTTTATTTTAGTCAAAAATTTGACACAACACATTATTTTGGGAACTCCTTTTCTTCTTAAAATAATGCTATCACTAGAATTGATGATAGAATTTAGTGTTTTCTTTGGGATAAAGAAATCACATTCCATTTTCACCAATCCTAAAGAAATTATCATAAATGAAATGAATAGGCTTAATAATAAGTCTATGCATATAAATTATTTACAAGAAGAAATTGCTAGTTTAACTATTAAACAACAAATTTCTTCCCCAAAATTAAAAGCAAAATTCAAAATTGCCACCAAGAATTCCAAAAGGAAGTCTATCGTGACAACCCAATTGCTTTCTGGGAAAGAAAGACTCATGTAGTGGATCTCCTGTACATTGATAATTTTAATGAATGAGACATTCCCACTAAGGCTCATCTTTGTCAGATGAACGAGCACTACCTTCCTTTATGCAAAGAAGATATTGTTGATTTATTAAAGGAATAATTGACAATCCTACTCCCCGCGTACAGCATTTATGTTATGAATTTGGAAAGGAAGAGGAGACCGACTTGTAATTAATTACAAACTAAACAAAGTTTTAATAAATAAGTGTTTTATATATCTGGTTTAAGAAAAATTTATTAAATGATGGGGTAAATCCAAAATGTTAGAGATTTTTTGTTGTATTTCACCATGCTTTGGATAAAGTACTTTGCATTTAGCTTATCCCATCTTCATTCATGGCCATCCCTATTACGTGATGCTTGATATGATAAATACTTTATTGTTATTTATGGATAATTCTCGGTAGAGGTTTATATTCCGTCTTCATCACAAATGACCATAAATTTTGTGATTGAAATTTATAAGTTATTTTTTTTTGTTACGGGAAGATAATTTCTAATGGAGGTTTATACTTAGTTTGTTTTATCCATATGTGGTGATTTGTTTCAAATTCTCCCCATCATCTTTCTCTCCCTTTTTCCCCATTTTTGGTAATATGGCTTTTACTTCTTTTGAAGTAACTTCTAATCTAATGATTAAGAGAAATAATAATTTAATCAAGGACTCTGAAATGGCAGAGTTCCTCTTGAAAGAAGAAGACCTAAATAGATGGTCTCTCCCCAAAATCGATTAAACTATCATTTACTAATTTAGAACTACAGCTGATGGCGATGTTGAAGTTTGATTCAACCATGGTCCATTAATTCGATGGAGGTTGGCATTCCTTCTTTTGATGAATTGAGATGTATTGTTAAAAGAAAGATATAATTTGGGTTCATAAAGATTAAGGTTTCCACCAAGCTCTCAACCACAAGAATAACTCAAAATTTGCGATCTTTCATTCTAATAAGACTATTTATAACCATTCAAGCATCTTTCAAAGAAAGAATTCAAACATGGAGATTCACATTAATGTGAAGCAATAAATTGCCTCATTATTTTATAATCCACCAATTTACATGCTATTATTTTATGTGGATTATCACATATTGCTTTGAATTTTTTAAATACAAAATTTCAAACATGGGTTTCTAGAAGAAAATTAAAATTATATAAATAAAAAAAAAGATGAAATCATAAAATGGGCCTTAGTAATGAAGTCTTCTTCTTTCTTGAATTTTCTTGGGCTTTCTTGAGATCTTGTAAATGGGTCTTGGGCTAATTTGTTGATCTCATGATGTTAATCAACTCCCACAGGCTCAATTGAATCTTTCTTTGAAATCTAAATCTTCTAATTGTCTAAAGTCTCCAAATCACTATGGGTCAACCATGTGTCTTGGTTTATTCTTCCAAAAGAAAAGCGATGTTTATTTATTTATGCTCCTCTGATAATATGTCAACTTCAAAGGAGACTTCCAGTATCTATATCTCACGCAAAGTTAGAACAAGTGGAGGTTTTCTAATTCCTTCATATGATAGAATATCTTCAATATTAATAATATGAATGAACATATCTGAAATCATGATAAGCTTAGTTCCAATTTCTTGAGAATTTTTAAATGGAAGCTTCTATGTATCTTATATTTAGTAGTTTGAAATGCTTAATGCGAATCAAGTAATCACCTTCTTTATATTCTTTGTTGAACATTATGATTTGCCTTAGAGCATAATTATCATTACTTATAGTAATTTGCTTCTTATATCTTCATGGAGGCTTTAAAAATCTTTTAGCAAATGAATCTTTGCTAAAATACATGAGATGGTATTTGCTACATCTATTGGTTGTGGTGGGTTTTGACCTTAGACTATCTCAATGGTGATTTTTGTAGTTAGATATAGTTTTATAGGCAAATTTTGGTAAATGTAAATCCTAATTTCTAAACTTACCTACAATCAAAACAAATTTCTAGATAGATTAACTACTTGATTTGTCCATCTTTGTGGGTGAAAGGCAGAATTTTAATTTGGTACCTAATTCATAATGTTTTCCAAAAAATGAGAAACTAACATCTCATAAACAATGGTTAAGGGAGACCATGATCTATTTCCTTAAAAATAATTTGGCTATATAAGAAGCATCATTTGTTTGAACAAGGTAAGAAATAAACATTTTTGAGAATATCTACAACAATTTATCATGTACCTTTGTCAAGGAATAGAAATCCATTGATATCTTCCCAAAATATGGAACAAGTAAAATTATTGTCCATTTGTTTGATAGTTTTAATTGTTTACAAATTAAACATTGAGCCACTTTTTGAACATCTCGTTTTAATGAGGCCAATAAAATCATTTTCTAATAAATGTCTTATCCTTTCCAAATGACTATCATGTAGCTCTGATAAGGAATTATCTAGAGAAGATCAAGGAATGCATAATTATTTTCTTTATATAAATATCCATTTTATCAAAAATGTCCCTTGTAAAGTTATTGGTTTATCTAGGTGTTCAAGATAAGTTAGGTGAAATTCGAGCAATATAATCATCTTTAATTCTATCAAATAGGATTCTCAATTCAAAGAGGAAATCATTAGTTTCCCAATAAAACATCATAGGCTTACTATAATTCCAATGCTTTAGAACAAAAGAGTAGTCTTGTAAAATTCAACCCATTTTGCATTAATGAATTAATTTTGTTGAGTATTAATGAATTTTTAAGGCATATGGAGTAGTATAAATTCTCTATGTAAGATTATTAAATGCCTTGGATTGAATACATAAAATATCATAAGTGGAATATGGTTGTTTAGCTTCCTTAACTTTTCACTTTAAAGAATGCTTTAGATGATCTCTTGATTAAAATTCCACCTATATTCTTAGATCATGTGACTTAAGGCTTTAAAAAATCAAAGAATGATTTGAATGATAAGAACTTAATTTGCTAAAGCCTTTGTGCATTTAATAAAATTCTAATTTTAATTATATATTATTGAGCAACAAAGTACTAAAATTCTTAATAAATCTCGATAAAGTGGCTAAACCATGGAAGCTTCTTGAAAAATTTTAGGTGGTGGAATCTAGATTGCTTTCACTTTAGAAGGATGGGTTTAAGAATGGATATAATAAAATTAAAAGATTACCTCGACTTGCAAAAGAAACATTTTTTAAATTAATGAATTTCTCTTATCTAAGTAGTTCAAAGACTTTCCTTAGGTGTTGTAGATTTCATTTTCACTTGGACTAAAATGGATATCATCAAAATACACCATCAAAATTTTATATATGGTTTAAGAATAGTATTCAATCTCATAAATGTGTTGAGCATTTGAAAGTCCAAAGGGCATGACAAACATTCAAGTCCATTCTTAAGATCTTCCCTCATCTATCTAATAATTTGATGATATCCACTTTAGATCAATCTTTGAAAAAAAATTTGCTCGAAATTAATAACATATCATGTAATAGAAAAATATTTGATAGTAATTTTATTTTATTTGACTATCAACACACATTGATGTTATCTTTCTTTGAGTTAATATCTTTGAGGATATCTCTTGAATAAAATTTCTTAAAAATTTCAACATCTTTTAATCTCAACATGCTCTAGGGTTCATCCTATAATGTGGAAGATTAGGAAGTTGAAGAATAAGAACTCAATGGCATTGAATGTCTCTTAGAGGAGGTAGCTCTAAAGCTCATGAGGTAATATCTTTAAAATCAAAGAAGAAAAGACCACATTATGTGAGTCTCATTAAAATTCATATGACTTCTTTTACATGTAATATGTGAAGAAAATGGATCAAAATTTTTTACAAAACTATTATTTCTATCTTTGGGGTCAAAGAAAGAGTAATGTTTTAAAGTAAGGATTAGAAATGATTTTACTAATAGTAGGATTTTCTATGATAATTAATTGAAGTTTGACATTTTCTTCAATAGATTTTGTAAGAATTAGAAGTTATTTTGTGTGGTGTTATGGATTTTTTCTCTCTTTATTCAGAGTTTAATATCTTATTATGTTTAAAACATAAGTATTTTCTACCATAATGAAACATTCATCTATAGCGAGGTCATAAGAGAATATGAGCAATGTCATAGGAGAACATCCACCAAATTTGATCATCATAGCTTCCTATTTTAATGAACTAAACCGATTGGTGATGGAAGAGATGTATGATTTACCCATAACATGAAATGGTTGTGAGGTTAGATTTTAGTTGGCTTTTTGTTGAAATGACATTCATAGACCATCTATAACTAACCTACATCTTTTTCAACAAAACATAATAAAAATGTTCTTTCTCCTTTAATCTTCATATTTTTTTATTACAGAAGACATCTCATCACATTAACAATGGTCATCAATTAATTAATTCTTCTAGATAATGTCATCATAAACTTCTTCTAGATTATCATCACATTAGATTTTCAACTTCTCAAAATAGATTTGAGCTTTATGATTTTCATATGACCTTTTTTTATGACATTTAAAATATATTACTTCTAATGTTCTTGAGTCCATATTAGTTTTAGAAAATCATTTGGATGAATTTTTACATAGATCTATTATGAAATGGAATACTTGACTTTTTTTTTAGAGATTTCTTTTGTTTTCAATCAATAATTCATATGAAATGCTTAAAGATTGTGTCAAATAATTCAACTATTTCTAATTTCAATAAGTCCAATAATAAATTTATTGATAATTCTTAATCATTTTATTCATTGAAACTAGATCTTCAAAATTTTGTTCAAGTATTATTCTAGATAATTACCTTGTCTGAAAGTTAATAGTTGGTATGTAGCTTCTTATCATGATAAAGATCTTTGTTCTTAACATTTCTTTCATTTCTATCCAAGTGAGGTTTGTCTTAATCTTTGTTCTTTAGCTAAAGTATTTGTCCATAAATTTTAGCATGCCCTATCATTTCATTTTAGCAAAGTAACCCTTTGGAAATCATCCATTTATACCAATCAAAGAAGTCATCCATTTGAGGAACCAATGAAATTTATTTGATCATGTATACCATCATAAGTTACTACAACTCTTAGATGGATCATTAGTCTTCTATGGTCTTAATATAAGTCTCTCTTCCACCATTTCAGAATTGATTGTCTTCTAAGTGGTTGATTTTCTAGGTTTGGATATGAATCTTTCTTCATCTATCCCTATTAGCAATGGTAGGTATTGGAGGAGGAGTTGGTACTCTATTTGTATATGTTAAAGAGTTTGCATTTGTTGTTTAAGTTTGCATTTGATTCTTCTTTCAATATTTATTTGAGTTTTGGTTCATTGTCTTTGGATCCAAGATCTAAGAAAACTATAGTCAAATTTTCAACGATCTTGAGAGATAGATTTTGGTGCCATATTTTTTTTAAGGAAGAAAAAAAAAAAAGATGAATAGGGACATGAAAAAAAATGAAAAAAAATAATAAATAAGTATAATATAATTGTGCAATCAAAAATTTTAAGCTAAGACTTCTATGAGGATACAAGACCACTTAAATAAGCTCTCCTTAGATAGTTTGGGTCTTTTTGACAAAGTTCTATTTAGCTTAAATCACAAGTTTAACACATATTATTATTCTTGCATATTTTTTATAATATATTTTTTTAATGCAATGAAATAAAATGAAATTTATCAAACCTCTTTTTTCTTTTAAGAAAACAAGTTATCATAAGTTAATCAAAACTTCTAAAATTAACCATAATATAGAATATAAGCAATTGATTTTGATTTGCACTAATGCTATTCTTTTTGATGAACTACCTCAATCTTAATTTTTTTTTCTCTTTTTTTTTTGGAAGATGAACATTCACCTTGAAAAACTAAAATATATAATGGAGCTTACTAATTTAAATTTTATGCTATCACTATAAACTTTAGAATATATCTCTTTCAAGTCTAATATGCTTTTAAACTATTCATAAAGAAATAATTAATCACAAGTAGAAAAACTCACAAGTTTGAAGACAAGTAACACTTGAGTTGCTCCCTTTGTTGAAGCAAAATTTTGACCAATTTTGCTCCTTGGGTTCACTCATAATTTTATGGATGCCTTCTTTTGATGAGATTGAGAGAATGTGATTGGATGAAGGAAGAATATGTTGGATAGTCACCAATTGCCAGGTTTGTAAAATCTCAAACCACAAGAATAACTCAAAATTTGTATTGAGATCTCCTTCATTCTAATAGAGGCTATATATCAAGCATCTTTCAAAGAAAGATTCAAAACATAAGGTGGGGTCATTAATGTGGAATAAATTGCCTCATTATTTTATACCATCCACATTTCATATATATTATTTTTTATGATTCAAATATATGCTTTGAATTTTTACAAAATTTCAAACATGGAGTTTCTAGAAGAAAATTAAAAATTACATAAATAAAAAAAGATGAAATCATAACTTAACGCTATTGAAAGTCTTCTTGTTTCTTGAATTTTCTTGGCTTTAGCTTGAGATCTAAAATGGGTCTTTACAATTTATTGATCCTCATGATCTTTGAGATCTTGTAAATGATGGGCTCTAATTTGTTGATCCTCGTGATGTTCCATCACTTCTAGAGTTTCTATCCCTTAAAACCTCGAGAGAAGTCTAGATGAGATGGTTCACACACTCGAACCATCGGTCGAGCTCGCCTAAATAAAATCTATCATCCGGTGAGAAAATCAATCTCCCACTTTAAAATGAACTTTAGTCTTAATGAGCTACCAATAGGTTCTAAGACTAGAGAGGTTGTTCGAAGAAATACTTCCAAAGTATGATAATTTTGTTCTTGGTATAAAGTTTTACTTCACCAATAGATGATTTATATTTGAGAAAATGAGAGAAAATAATTGCCAAAACTATTTCTTTTTGTAGCATGGTTTTTGTTACTATGCTCAATCACTCAAGTTCTTTTTTAACTACCAAAATGGCAAAGAGCAAGGAAAAATAATTGAAGCATCTTATCCTCCATCGGTTGTAAAATGGTGGATGATAAACCTTTAGAAGCGACCTTAAAAATAAGTTGATCCATAAATTCTAAAGAATTTATTATAATTAAACAACTTATTTATAGTAATAGTATACTTCAAATAATCACGATCATCTTTTTTAGCCTAGAGTCTAAAATCGTCGATGCTTAAACAAAAGGTTTCTAGCCAGAAACTAGAAAAAACTACTAGTATAAACCCATTTGTTTCCTTATCCAACCACCTCTAAATTGGCTCTTAAGTTGGGACCCTCTTGAAGAAATTGAATTTGATTCTAAATTTAAGTGAAAAGTATGTAGGGCTCTTGAAGATATCGGTCAATGGATGAAGATTCAAATGAATCCTCAACTCTAATACTGATCGACCAAGTAATATTGAAAAAGTTCAAAACCTTTTTCAAGAATTACAAGATTCTCATCCTCTCTTGATATCCAAAACTTTCTTATCAAAGAAAAATTTGGAAAAACATTATTATAAAAAACCCACTCCTCGATTTATTATTTGAGGAAGATACTCATTTAGAAATTCTATGATGGAGATTCTTTATATGAATGGAATATTGATGGACTTTAAACATCAAATCATTCATACCCTTCATCGAATGCTTATGTTTTACTTTGTTGTTTAATCTAGACATCAAGCAAAACCATATTATTATCGAGCCATCATTTGATTCTGGAACTAAAAGGATGGTGGATTCTCATTTGTTCCTCAAAGGGAAGACCTCCTTATTGACTTAAGTACTAGGATCTTCCAAAGAATAAAAACCTAATGAAAATTTGGTCTATAATCTTTCAAACAATTATAGATCATTTTCTTGGATCCATTGAGATCAAGGAGAAAAACTTGCTCCTTACTCCAAAATTAAGATGTCCATCCTTAACCCATTTTGATGGTACAAGGATATATTTCTAGCGTCATGACACTTTATGATGCCAATAGCCTTCTGGAAGCAAAATTTATTAAGGCCTTCCCAATCTATTTGGTGAAAGGTTAAGGTTTTCTTAGCCTACGATGGAACCATCCCATATGAAATAACATATGAAACCTTATTTACGCGATTAAAATGGATTAGCTATATGATCTTAAATTAAAAGATCAAATAAAGAGAACGTCACTTGGCGAAGGCGAGAATTGAACAATCAAGCGTGATCCTCAGTTCGTCCTTTATTTTCCAAAATAGGGAAAACATGAAACTATTTTTCCTAAGCTGAAAAATCACGTCATAAAAATAATATGATAAATTGCACAAACAAGCACTCTAATCCCTCGGTTCTAAAACAAAGAGACGAGAAATAAAATGAAATATGTGTCATTATGTAAATAAATACTTTGTCAGAAGAAGTTAAATGAACTTTTGAAGGGTTAAAAAAAACCACGATGAAAATTACATACCGATTCAAAGAATAAGATGAAAAAAAATATTTCATCTTCATCCTCATCAGATTGAAAAATCGATAAATCTAACTTTTGCAAGTCCATCAAGATAGATTATATAAAAAATATAAAATATGATAGTTCGTATGCTCACCCATGAGCAAAGGACCAATTTATTAAACTTTTAGCACAAGTTGAAGATGATTCAACTCATTGATAAAATTATCGATCTTCTTAATGATAAGAAGAAATATAAATTTGAAAATTTTAATTACAAGCCTCATATATACTCCTTATAGAAAATTTAAGAAAAATCGAGACAAGTTCATCATCTTCTAATTTAAAACTTCTTTTATAAAAGCGAATTAAAGAAACTAAAATTAAGTTGACAAATTAAAGGCGAGAGCAAATGAATGGTCAATGGATCTTGAAATTAATTTGAAGGAAATTCATTTGAAAATATAAAGCTAATTCTAATCAAGAATTTTAAAATATTTATTAAATGAGAGACTTTACTTAGAATACAATTATTAAACAATTTAGAAGTTAAGCAATAGATAATTATTAATAGAAACTTTGCTATTAAAAAAAGCTACTTATTAAATAGATACTTTGCTTATTAAGCAAAGATCAGAATATTATAAGATATTTTAAAGTTGCAATTATTTCTTGGTGGAACCCACTTTATGTAAAGTAGGTTCCTTCTTTAAAATGAAGATAATACTTTTTGGAAAGTAGCAATTATTTCTTTATCCTTTTATAAATTTAAGTTTCTCGATTCACATCATAAGAAATTATTTATAAATATAGATGATTAAACACTGTTGATTTTTATTGATTAAAATTTTGAATCATTATGAGGATAAATCTTTGATCTCAAGTAAATTCTTAGCAAAATCCATAGTTTTTTGAGGATCATTAATTGAATAGCTTTAATGACTTTAATTTGCTTGAGTTTATCAAAAAAGATATTGAGATTTTTTTTGTGGATGTTATTCATTCTCTTTTTCTCTATTCTCCTCTTGTACTCTTCTATTGATGCAGGATAATTCTTATTTATATTCGTCTTCATTACAAATGGCCATAAATTGTAGAACCATCGATCGACTTCTTTGAGGTTTGAAGGGAAAGAAACAAGAATTGATATAACATTTATTATTGCCATTAGTTGTTGAATTTCATCTACATCTTGATTAATAGTTCTTGGTGACCATGGTATAGTCCATGAAAAATACCACCTTTAGAAAAAAGAGGAAGATGGTGCTTCTAATCCCATTTAGAACTTTATCATGAGGATTTATTTCAATCTAAGTTTATCTCTTTCGATATAAATCTTTTGAAGCTTTCTAAAATTATATTTACAACTTTATGGTTATGATTTTCTCCCAGGTTCTGAAACTATTGCTTTAATTTTCAGAATTCATTTTTGAGTTTTAAATACTCTAAATCCTAGAGTTTGAAAAGCTGTTCAACAACCAACAACTACTCGATTGAAAACAAATCTATTAGCATCCCATATTGCTACAAATGAGTGATTAAATGGAATGAGGGTATTTCCGACTCATGGACTATACCATCCATGCATCCAAGACCTTCCAATAATCAAGATATTGATCAGATAATTCAAACAAATGGCGATGTTGAAGTCAGATTCAACCCTCGCCGATCCATCACACTTCCTAGGATTTCTATCCCTTCTGAAACCTCAGAGAAGTCTAGATCGGATGGTTCACACTCAACCATCGAGGCCCTTCGCCTAAATAAAATCATATCCAAGAGAAAATCAATCTCCCACTCCATCTAAATGAACTTAGTCTTAATGAGCTACACAATAGGTTCTAAGACTAGAGAGGTTGTTCTGAAGGAATA
Source organism: Cymbidium sinense (assembly GCA_021442155.1). Lineage (NCBI taxonomy): Eukaryota > Viridiplantae > Streptophyta > Magnoliopsida > Asparagales > Orchidaceae > Cymbidium > Cymbidium sinense. The sequence continues at coordinate 150,847,290 of CM038223.1, forward strand.
CTTCCAACCAAAGTATGATAATTTTCATACTTGGTATAGAAGTTTTACTTCTCAAGACCAACGCCTTGAAATAAATGATTTATATTATGAGAAATGAGAGAAAGAAATAGTCAAGCCAAGGCAACTATTCCTTTCGCATGGTTTTGCGCTATGCTCAATCCGCTAAGTTGTTATTTTAACTACCAAAAAATGGCAAACTAAGCAAGGAAAAATAATTGAAGCATCTTATCCTCCATTAGTTGTAAAAATGGTGGATGATAAACCTTAAATGCCTTCTTTTCAAAAAAAAAATAAGTTGATCCACAAATTCTAAAAAAAATTTTTACCAAATTAAATAACTTAATTATAGTAATAAATATTTCCTCAAATAATCATCATCATCTTTCAATCTAAGAAAATAAATTCTGAAATTTTGATCTCCCTTCATATAATTCTTTTCCTTTATCCAAAATTTTCCTGAAAAGGAAACATATTATAAAATCTTTAAGGACATAAAACAAAATATTTTTGATCAAGCATATATCTAATCAGCTCAATTATATTAAAAGAGCCATCATTTCAGATTCTCGAAAAAGGATGGGATAATTTTCTCAAAGGAAGATCCTTAGAAATTGATTTAAGTACTAAGGATCTTCCAAAAGAATAGCAAAAAAACTAATGAAAATTGTCTATAATCTTCTCAAACAATTATAGATCATTTTGTCGATCCATTGGAGATCAAGGAGAAAACTTGCTTACTCCAAAAAATTAAGATGTCCATCCTTAACCCATTTTGATGGTACAAGGATATATTTCAAATACGCCATGACACTTTATGATGAAATAGCCTTCACCAAAGATAAGGCCTTCAATCTATTTGCTAAAAGGTTAAGGTTTCTTCTCTCTACGATGGAACCATCCCATATGAAACCCTAACATATGGAAACCTTATTTCGCATGTATTAAAACCGATTAGTATGCTCGATCTTAAATTAAAAGATCAAATGAAAAGAGAACGCCTACTGAAGATATTTACACTCGAAACAATTCAACGATCCTCGTACATCCTTTATTTTCCAAAAATAGGAAAAACAGAAAGACTTTTCTAAACGGAAAAATCACGCCATAAAAAATGATAAATTCACGATAAAAACAAAGCACTATCATCCCTCCGGTTCTAAAACCAAAGAGACAAGAGAAATAAAATGTTACAAATGCCATAGTGTCATTAATAAATGCATTATCAAGAAGAAGTTAAAAGAACTTCAGATTGATGAAGGGTTAAAAAGAACTCTGATGAAAATTCTACTTACATCCTCTGATTCTGAAATAGAATCAGAAGATGAAGAAGAACATATTTCATCTTCATCCTCATCAAATTTGATAAATTTGATAAATCTAACAGTTGCAAGTCTTGTCAACTGATAGATTATTATAAAAATATAATAATATGCAAGTCTTCTTAATGATAAAAAGAAATAAATAGTAAAATTTAATTACAAGCCTCCTATATACTCCTTATAAGTATTTAAGAAAAATCGAAGTTCATCATCTTCTAATTCGCTTTAGTAGAGCTAAAATTGAATTAAAGAAACTAAAATTAGAAGTTCAACAAATTAAAACTGAGTAAGAGCAAATGAATGGTCATCTAATGGATCTTGAAATTAATCAAGACTCAATTCATTTGAAAATAAGATTTTAATCAAGAACCGTTTACAAATAAAAAAAGGCAATATACCAAATGGTATATTTCCATTAAATTAATTATAAATAAGAATTTATTTTACTAAATTTAAGCTTCTAGTTGAGCGAGATTTAAATATACAAGAAAGAATAATTCCTTCTAAATATTTTGAAAAAATAGCTAAAATGATGGTGAATCTTTACAAATTAAGTAATTATCATCGGCCGTGTGTCAAGATGATATTTGTATTCAAATGCCTTTATTTTAGTCAAAAATTTGACACAACACATTATTTTGGGAACTCCTTTTCTTCTTAAAATATTGCCTATCACTAGAATTGATGATACAAGAATTCAGTGTTTCTAGGGATAAAGAAATCACATTTCATTTTATCGCCAATCCTAAAGAAATTATCATAAATGAAATGAATAGGCTTAATAATAAGTCTGCATATAAATTATTTACAAGAAGAAATTGCTAGTTTAACTAAAACAATAAATTTCTTCCCCAAAATTAAAAGCAAAATTAAAATTGCCACCAAGAATTCCAAAAGGAAGTCGTGGTGACAACCCAATTGGAAAGAAAGACTCATCATAGTGGATCTCCGCATATTTTCAATGAATGAGACATTCCCACCAAGGCTCATCCTTGTCGATGAATGAGCACTACCTTGCTTTATGCAAAGAAGAGATTGATTTATTAAAGAAAGGAATAAGGCAATCCTACCCCTTGAGGCATGTCCTATGTTATGAATTAAAAGGAAAGAGAGACCGCACTTGTAATTAATTAAGTTACAAACAAAGTTTTAAAATGGATCATATATCTAATTCCTAATAAAAGGGATTTATTAAATAGATTGCAAAATGCAAAAATATTTTCCAAATTTGATTTAAAATCAGGATATTGGCAGATCCAAATAAAAGAATTGGATCGCTATAAAACGATTTACGCCCTTTGGACATTAATGGAACGTAAATGCCCTTTGGTTTAAAAAATGCACCTTCTAAATTTCAGATATCATGAATAATATATTTAAAGATTATTTTAAATATATTTTAGTCTATATTGATGAACACTTCAACCATCTAAAAACATTTAAATGGTTAATTTTAAAAAATGGATTAGTTATTTCAGAGCCAAAAATCAAATTATTTCAAACAAAAATAAGATTTTTATGCTGTAATATATCCAATGCTTCTATTATACCAATTAATAGAAGTATTGAATTTGCTAACAAATTTCCTGATATCATTTTAGATAAAAAAATACGGTTCTGGAGCTCTCAATTATATATGATTTCTATCAAAATCTTGCCAAAGATGCCCCACTCTATTAAAAAAAGAATCCCCACCATGGTCTGATACTCATACCCGGCAATACAAAAATTAAAGAAAGGGTTCAAAACCTTCATGCCTTAATCTGTGACCCTACTAGTTTCAAAATTGTTGAAACAGATGCCTCTAATAAGGGCTATGGAGGTATCTTAAAGCAGCGAAAGAATTCTAAAGAAGAATTAGTTCTACCGGTAAATGGAATCCTACTCAAAAAGTATTCCATTATCAAAAAAGAAATGCTTTATTTTTAAGTGCATCTCAAAATTTCAAGATGATTTACTTAATCATTTTCTTTTCGTATTGACTCCTCACAAATACATCATTGAACAAGATGTCAAAATTTAGTTTCAAAACAAATTTTGCATCAGAATCGCAGCTCTCTCTTGACAACATCGAATTCATTAAAGGTAATGAAAATTCTCTTCCGATTTTCTCACGCGAATTTCAGTGACATCGGGTGGATCACCCGCATGGAAGAATGACTACTAACGAGGATGTCTTTCATGGAGGTCGGCCATGGCCGCTCTAATGGCAAAGATCACCAAAATTGGCATGATCAATTTGTAAACTTATCTTTATGGTACTTCTTCTTCAACTACGGTTGAAAAGGGTGAAACCTCTAAAAAAGCAACACCATCTAAACAAGAATCAAAAAAGCAACACCATCCCTAAAAGATGTCGTTGCATAAGAACCTATTTATTTCTCTAAAAAAATAAAATAGAATATTCTTAAAATTAATCCCTCTGATTATTCAATAAATAATCTGTGGGCCTTATTTGAAAGATATTTGGGAAACAATCCTTTCCCATTTGAATCTAATCTCGAGAGAGAATTATGAAAAATCTTAATACATTAAAGTGTATTGAGATTAACCATATTCATGATCGATGAACCATACTATTTTGTATAGAAATGCATTATACAAAAATCTTTCATCAAAGTGAATGGGGTCTACTCATTCCAAGAGAAAAATGTATTTTATCCTCCACTAATTTACAATACAAAATTAGCATAAATTATTGGTGTTATGTGTAAGTTATGATGAAAGCCTTCTTCCTTCTCAAAAGTGAATTCATGGATGTTCATCATGAACAAAGATATTATCAACAAAGAAATTCCAAATGGTTCTTCGATGGTGGAACTATTTGAGGAATTAAATATTCTTCCGATCCAATCAAAGAAGTCTTTAATGAATGGATGGAAGTCGCCCAAAATGAGGCTATTAATCCTAAGAATGATCAAGGAAAAATCTTGCTCATTTCTTCACAGACTGCCAGATTCCATGGATCTGAAGCTGGAACGTTATTCTCAGGAAGGATCCATTTAATCAACTGGTCCTTCAAAGATAATTTTTACTAAAATGGTGATTCAATCATTGAGGATAAGATCAAGCAAATTAAAGCCATTATTAAAGCTTATTCTAAATTAACGATCCTCAAAATTCTAATTTTGAGCTATCAGATGAGGTACTCTTATCAAAAGACATTATCCCATGAGACCTTTCAACATAAGGAACGTCAAAAAAATCATGAAAATTAACTCCAAGGTGTTTAATCACCATCTATATCTAATATATGGCGAGTCTTCTATCACGGAATAATGGAGAAACTTAAATTCATAAAGCGCACCACCTAAGAAATAATTGCTATTCAAAGTACATCATCATCTCCAATGAATCTACTTTACACTCCATAAAGTCCACCATGAAATAATTGCTACTTTCAAAAGTATCTTCATGGAACCTACTTTACAACTCATAAAGTGGGCCCACCAACAAAAATAATTCTTACTTTCCAAAAAAGTATCATTGTTATGAAATAATTGTCTAATAATTATCTTGTTTAGCTTCTAAGCAATGTTTCTCTTTAGTTTAATAATTGTACCTTTGCTTAGCCTCTAAGAAAAGTCTCTCCTTTGCCTCCACCTCTATATAAGGAGTTTGTCTTGTATTAGAGTGTGCTGCTTTCTTTCCTTCTCTCTTCTCTTCTATTCTCCTCTTATACTCTAGTTCTTCCTGCTCCCTCCTTCACCATCGTAAGTTATTTTTTTAAGTTTTAATAAATATGTTTTATATATCACTTAAACCAGATATATCTATAAAACTTAATTTGTAAAGATTCACCGTCAGTTTAATCTTATTTTTTCAAAATATTTAGAAGGAATTATTCTTCTTGTACAATTAAATGCTTTATCAACTAGAGTAAATTTGGTAAAATAAATTTTATTTATATTAATTTAATGAAATATACCATTTCTGTATTTTTTTGCATATTTTGTAAGATTCTTGACAATCGCTTATATTTTCAAATGAATGGTTCTAATTTCAAGATCCATTGTAAACCATTCATTTTCTTCGCCGCCTTTAATTTGTCAACTTCTAATTTATTTCTTTAATTCGCTTTTTAGCTTTCTAAAGGTTAATTAGAAGATGATGAACTTGCCTCAAATTTTTCTTAAATACTTTCATAAAGAAGATAGAGGTTCAAATTAAATTTTAATTTATCTTTCTTCTTATCATTAAGAAGATCGATAATTTGAATTTTGCTTATATTTTGGGGAAGAAATTTATTGTATAAACTAGCAATTTCTTCTTGTAAATAATTTATATGCATGAACTATTATTAAGCTTATTCATTTTTATTGATAAATATCACTTAATTGGTGATAATATGTATTCATATAGATGATAGATAGCATTCAAACCTTTAACCCTTAAAGGTCTAAATGCTTCTATTCTAGCAAGCAAGAGATGGCATGCCTTCACTGGCTCAATCCTTATGAGTGTTGTAGAGAGCCTATGTCACGTATTTCAACACCTTTCCCAACTGAAGTTTATCTCTTCGACATCTTTTGAAGCTTTAAAATTACATTTACTGCTTTATGGTTATGATTTTCTCCTTGTCTAAATTGCTTTAATCAGAATTCATTTTGAGTTTTAAATACTCCAAATCCTATTTGAAATGTTCCATCATTGAATTATCTCGATCACATCTTGATTAATGGTTATCGAAGTAAATTCCATGATGAAATACCACCTTATTCCATTTAATTTTCATTATATGGCTACTACTTCTTCTAAAGTAACTTAATCAATTATTAGGAGAAATAATAATTAATCAAGAACTCTAAATGGCGAGTTCTTGAATGAAGAAAACCTAAATAGATTCTCTCCCAAGATTGATAAAACTATCATTTATCAATTTGAAACTTTTGATTTTAAGGAAAAATCTTCAGTGAAAATTATAGAACAAACCATTACTGTAGATCAAATGAATAAAACCATTTATCTACTAACATTTGAAGATCTGATATATATGATTTTATATTCAAATAGATGATACGATAGATATTCAAACCTTTAACCCTTAAAGGTCTAAATGCTTCTATTTTAGCAAGCAAGAGATGGCGTGATGCCTTCACCTGGCTCAATCCCTAATGAGTGTCAGACAAGACTATGTCACGCCGCTTTATTTCAACACCTTCCCCAATTTAAGTTTATCTCTTTCTGATATAAATCTTTTTGAAGCTCTAAAATTATATTTACAGCTTTATGATTATGATTTCCTCCCAGGTTCTAAAACTATTGCTTTAATTTTTAGAATCCATTTTCAAGTTTTAAATATCGTAAATCCTAGAGTTTGAAAAGTCAACCAACCAATAACAACTACTCGATTGAAATCTAAGATCCCATATTGCTACTAACAGAGTGATTAAATGGAATGAGGTGGTATTTCCTGACTCATGGACTATACCATCTATGGTCGCACCAAGACCTTCCATTAATCAAGATGTAGATCAGATAATTCAAACAGCTGATGGCGATATGTTGAAGAAGTCGATTCAACCCTCGCCATCCATCACTTCCTAGGGTTTCTATCCCTTCAAAACCTCGAGAAGTCTAGATCGGATGGTTCACACACCTCAACCATCTGGCAGGCCTTCGCCAAATAAAAAATCATATCTATCATCTAGTGAGAGAAAATCAATCTCCCACTCCATCTGAAATGAACTTAATGAGCAACACAAAAGGTTCTAAGACTAGAGAGGTTGTTCTGAAGGAATACTTCCAACCAAAGTATGATAACTTTCATACTTGGTATAGAAGTTTTACTTCTCAAGACCAACGTCTCAAATAAATGATTTATATTTTGAGAAAATGAGAGAAAGAAATAGTCAAGCCAAAGTAACTATTCCTTTCGTCACATGGTTTTGTAATAACTATGCTCAATTCGCTCAAGTTGCTATTTTAACTACCAAAAAATGACAAACAGAGCAAGAAAAAATTATTGAAGCATCCTATCCTCCATCAGTTGTAAAAATGGTGGTTGATAAACCTTTAGAATTAGCGGCCTTTAAAAAAATAAGTTCGATCCACAAATTCTAAAGAATTTATTACTGTAATTAAACAACTTAATTATAGTAATAGTATACTTCAAATAATCACTGATCATCTTTTTAGCCTAGAGTCTAAAATCGATCAGATGCTTAAACAAAAGGTTTCTAGCCCCAAAACTAGCAAAGCTTCAGAAAAAGCTTCTACTAGTATAAACCCATTTGTAAACCCTTTTATCCAACCACCTCTAAACTTTAAGTTAGACCCTTCTAAAGACATTAATTTGATTCTAAATTTAAGTGAAAAGTATGTAGAGCTCTTGAAGATATCAATCTGATGAAGATTCAAATGAATCCTCAACCAAAATTGATAATCGATCAATCATAATATTGAAAAGTTCAAAACCTTTTTCAAGAATTACAAGATCCTCATCCTCCTCTTGATATCCAAAACTTTCTTATCCAAAAAAAAATTTGGAAAACATTATTATAAAACCACCTCCTCTTTATTATTTGAGGAAGATACTCATTGTAGAAATTCCTATGATGGAGATTCTTTATATGAATGGAATATATTTGACTTTCAACATCAAATCATTCATACCCTTGATTGAATGCTTATGTTTGCTACTGTTGTTCAATCTAGACATCAAGCAAAACCACATATTATCACTTGAGCCATCATTTCAGTATTCTCTGGAACACTAAAAGGATGGTGAGATAATTTTCTCACTTTTTCTCAAAGGGAAGACCTCCTTAGCATAATTGACTTAAGTACTAAGGATCTTCCAAAAGAACAAGAAAACCTAATGAAAATTGCCTATAATCTTCTCAAATAATTATAGATCATTTTGTTGGATCCATTGGAGATCAAGGAGAAAAACTCGCCTTACTCAAAATTAAGATGTCCATCCTTAACCCATTTTGATGGTACAAGGATATATTTCTAGACGCCATGACACTTTATGATGCCGATAGTTTTCACCGAAGCAAAATTCATTGAAGGCCTTCCAATCTATTTGCTGAAAAGGTTAAGGTTTCTCGCCATACGATGGAACCATCCCATATGAAACCTAACATATGGAAACCTTATTACAGATGTATTAAAACCGGTCTAGCAATTTTGATCTTAAATTAAAAGATCAAATGAAAAGAGAACGCCTACTACGAAACAAATTTGGCAAATTCTATGAGCAATTCAATCGTGATCATGTATATCCTTTATCTTCTAAACACAAGGAAAAAAGCATGAAATACAATTTTTCCTAAACGTGAAAAATCACATCATAAATATGTGACAAATTCATGCATAAACACAAGCACTCTCATCCCTCTAGTTCTAAAACCAAAGAGACAAGAGAAATAAAATGTTACAAATGTGGTCGTACAGGTCATTACACAAACAAATGGACCGTCAAGAAGAAGTTAAATGAACTTCAGATTGACGAAGGGTTAAAACAAACCCTGATGAAAATTTTGCTTACATCCTCTGATTCTGAAAGAGAATCAGAAGAAGAAGAAGAAGAACATATTTCATCTTCATCCTCATCAAATTCTGATAAATCTGATAAATCTAACTATTGCAAATCCTACCAACAGATAGATTATTATAAAAATATAATAAATATGACAGGTCTATATACGCTCACCCACGAGCAAAAGGACCAATTAATTATACTTTTAGCACAAGTTGAAGATGATTCAACTGGTGATAAAATTATCGATCTTCTTAATGATAAGAAGAAAGAAAAACTAGAAAAATTTAATTATAAGCCTCCTATATACTCCTTATCAGAAGTTTTTAAGAAAAAATCTGAGGCAAGTGCATCATCTTCTAATCCAGCTTCTTTAGCAGAGCTAAAAACTGAATTAAAGAAACTAAAATTAGAAGTTCAGCAAATTAAAGTTGAGCAAGAGCAATTGAATGGTCATCTAATGGATGGCGAGTCTTCTGATAGCATCGACGTGGAATCTACCAGAGAAATACAAGAAGGAACAATTGGCATGATCAATTTGCAAACTTATCTTTATGGTACTTCCTCTTCAACTACGGTTGAAAAGGGTGAAACCTCTAAAAAAGCAACACCATCCCTAAAAAATAACTTACACGATGGCAGTAGGCAGGAAGAACTAAGGAGACTACAAGAGGAGAATAGAAGAGCAGAGGAGAAGAGAAAATTGAGCACTGAGCACAAATAATTTACACCAATTTTGTACTATAAATTAGAGGAGGATAAGAATATATTTTTCTCTTGGAATGGAAAGATTCACTTGATGAAAGATCTTTTGTATAACACTATACAAATTTGTATGGTTTGTCTGATCATGAACATGATTAATCTTAATACACTTTAATTGTATTAAGATTTTTTCATAATTTTCTCGAGATTAGATTCAAATGGGAAAGGATTGTTTTCCAAATATCTTTCAAATAAGAATCAATTTGAATTTATGAATAGAGATTAATTTCAATAATATTATATTTTATTTCTTTAAGAAATAAATAAGTTATTGTGCGATATCTTTAGGATGGTGTTAAATATTTTAGAGGGTTCACCCTTTTCAAACAGAAGAAGAGGAAGTACCATAAAGATAAGTTTGCAAATTGATCATGCTAATTGTTGAATTAACCGATCTTTTTAATTAGAGCCATATGACTCCACTGAAAGACCTCGCTAGGAGTAGTCATTCTTCCATGCAGGTGATCCACCGATCCTACAAGAATTCAATCAAAATCGAAGAGAATTTTCATTACCTTTAATGAATTCAATGTCTAAAATCAAAGGAAAAGGCGACATGCAAAAATTTGTTTTCAAAACTAAATTTTGACATCTTGTTCAATGATGTATTTGACGAGAGTAATATGAAGATAAAAAAATGTGATTAAGTAAATCATCTTGCAATTTTGAGATGCACTAATCATGAAAGTATTTATTTTTTGATAATGGAATACTTTTTTGGTAGATTCCATTTACCGTAAAACAAAGCAAACCGATTCTTCTTTAGAATTCTTTCACGCTTTAGGATACCCATATTTTATCGAGGCATCTATTTCAACAATTTTGAAACTAGTAGGGTCGCAAGATTAAGACAGAAGGTTTTGAACCCTTAATTTTTAATCGCCATGGTATGAGTATCACCATGGTATTCTAATCACAAAGAGTGTGATCTTTGACAAGATTTTAAGAAATCACCACATAATTGACCCTAAGAACCATCAGAATGGGTTTTATCTAAAATGATATCAAGAAATTTGTTAGAAATTCAATACTTATTAATTGGTATAATAGAAGCATTGATATATTGTGCATATTAAATAATTTGATTTTTTCGAAATAACTAATCCATTTTAAAACTTTGTTTAGACTTGTAATTAAAGAAGTCGTGGTCTCTTTCCTTTCCTCAAATTCATAACATAATGCGTACTAAGGGGAGTAGGACAATTATTCCTTTAATAAGTCAATCTCTTGCATAAAGCAAGGTAGTGCTCGCTCATTTGACAAGGAGAGCCTTGTGGGAATGTCTTGTTCATTGAAATTATCAATGCGGAAATCTCCACTACATGAGTCTTCTTCAAAGTAATTGTCATCACAAACTTCCTTTGGAATTTTGGTGGTAATTTTGAATTTTTGAATTTTGGGATGAAATTTCGTTTAAAAGTTAAACTAGCAATTTCTTCTTGTAAATAATTTATATGCATAGACTTATTATTAAGCATATTCATTTCATTTATGATAATTTCTTTAGGATTGGTGATAAAACTAAATGTGATTTCTTTATCCCAAAGAAAACACTTAATTCCAGTATCATCAATTCTAGTGATAGGCATTATTTTAAGAAGAAAAGGAGTTCCCAAAATAATGTGTTGTGTCAAATTGACTAAAATAAAGGCATTTGAATACAAATATCATCTTGACACCTACCATATGATGATAATTTATACTTAATTTGTAAAGACTCACATTTTGCCTTTAACCGTAGCTAATTTTTTTTCAAAATATTTAAAGGAATTATTCCTTCTTGTACAATTTAAATCGCCCACTATCAACTAGGCGTTAAATTTGATAAAATAAATTCTTTATTTATAATTAATTTGATGGAAATATACCATTTTGTATATTGCCTTTGCATATTTTGTAAGTAACTTGGTTCTTGATTAGATCGCTTCTATATTTTCAAAAATAAATTGCCTTTTGATTAATTTCAAGATCCATTAGACATCCATTTGCTCTTACTCGCTTTAATTCTAAACTTCTAATTTGAGTTTCTTTAATTCGCTTTTTTAGCTAAAAAGAAAGTCGAATTAGAAGAATGAACTCCTCGATTTTCTTAAATACTGATAAGGAGTATATAGAGGCTTGTAATTAAATTTTTCTTTTATCTTTCTTCTTATCATTAAGAAGATCCATATTTCATCTTCTGATTCTTATAAATCTAAAATAAGTCTGTAAGTTCGACAGCCATGCTGATTAAATGGGAGGGAAGGATGTTAGAGATTTGTACATTTCACCATGCTTTGATGAACCAAGATTTTATTTATTCCACCCATGGCTTTATCCCATCTTCATGAAATGGCCATTGATGCTCATAGGGTGATAAGTCGCTTATTGTTGACTATCGTGATAATTCCGGTAGAGGTTTATATTCATCTTCATCACAAATGGCCATAAATCCCTATTGCTAAGGCTTGAAAGGGTTGTAAGTCCTATTTCTGATGTTTGAAAGATAATTCTCTAATGGAGGTTTATTTTAGTTTGTTTTATCCTTATGTGGTGATTTTCAAATTCTTCATCATCTCATTTTGTTAATATGGGTTCTACTTAACTTAATCTAACAATAGAAGAAATAATATTAATCAAGAACTCAAATGATAGAGTTCCCTAAGAAGACTAAAGATGGTTCCTCACATAAAGATCATTTCAATATCAAATGATGGCTATGTTGAAGTTATTCAATCCATCAATCCATTAAACTTCCTAGGTTTCTATTCCTTCAAACCTAGAGAAGTTATAGATCGAGGTTATATCACCACATCCAGAGCCCTTCAAATAAAAATCATATCTATCATCCAAGGAGAGAATATAACCCATCTAAATGAACTTAGTCTAATGAGCTATAATAGGTTCTAAGACTAGATTGTTCAAGGAATACTTCCAACCAAAGTATGATAATTTTGTACTTATAGAAGTTTTATTTCTCAAGACCAGTCAAATAAATGATTTACATTTTGAGAAAAAGAGAAAGAAATAGTCCCAAAATATCTCAGCATGGTTTTCTTACTATGCTCAATCAAGTTGCTATTTTAACTACCAAAATGGCAAACTGAGTAAGAAAAATAATTGAAGCATCTTATCTCATCATTTGTAAAATGGTGGATGATAAACCTTTAATAATGAAAATAAGTTTATCCACAAATTCTAAGAATTTATTACTATAATTAAATAAATTAATTATAGTAATAGATATCAAATAATATCATCTTTGTAGCAAAAGTCAAATCCATCGATGCATAAAATAAAAAAGTTTCTATTTAAAATCAAGAAGCTTCAAAAAGCTTCTAAAATAAACCCATTTGTGAAACCTTTATTTAAACCTCCTAATGCTTTTTAAGTTAGACTCTCTTGATTTGAATTTGATCCTAAACTTAAGTGAAAAGTATGTAGGAGCTCTTGAAGATATCACAATCGATGAAGATTCACTTCTCAATCAAGTACGATCATCATAATATTGAAAAGGTTCAAAACCTTTTCAAGAATTACAAGATCCTCATCCTCCTTTTGATATCCAAAAACTTTCTTATCCCAAGAAAAATTTGGAAAAAATTATTACAAAAAAAAACCCACTCCTAATTTATTATTTTGGAAGATACTCATTTCATCTAAAAATTCCTATGATGGAGATTCTATATGAATGGATTATTGATGGACTTTCTTAACATCAAATCATTTACCCTTCATTGAATGCTTATGTTTGCTATGTTGTTCAATCTAGACATCAAGCAAAACCACATATTATCAGCCATCATTTGTGATTCTCCTGAACTCAAAGGATGGTGGGATATTTCTCACTGCCTCAAAGTGGAAGACCTCAAAATTGACTGTACTAAGGATCTTCCAAAAAAACAATAAAAACTAAATGAAAATTATCTATAATCTTCTCCAAACTATTATAGATCATTTTTGATCCATAGATCAAGAGAAAAACTATTCCCTTACTAAATTATGTCCATCCCAACCCATTTTTTGATGGTACAAGGATATATTTCTCTGATGACACTTTATGATACCAATAGCCTTCATCAAGCAAAATTTATTGAAGGCCTTCAATCTATTTAAAAGGTTAAGGTTTCTATTAATGAAACCATCCCATATGAAACTCTTACATATGGAAATCTTATTTCGCATGTATTAAAACTGTTAAAATCCCGATCAAAATTAAAGATCAAATGAAAAGAAAAATACTGAGCAAATATAAGATATTGTGAGCAATTCAATAATTCTTGCATCATGGAAATAAGCTCTCTTTGATTTTGACATCAATTCATTAAAGGTAATGAAAATTCTCTTTATCTGACGTGAATTTAAATCGTTGGATCACATAAAATGACTATAATCGAGATGTCTTTCTTTTCATTCGCCATTCGCTCTAATGAAAAAGATCGATCAATTCAACAATAGAATGAACAATTTGCAAACTTATCTTTATGGTACTTCCTCTTCAACTATTGAAAAGTGAACCTCTAAAAAATTTCAACACCATCCCTAAAGATGTCATCATTAAGAAATGTATTTCTAAAGAACAAAAATTATTATTGAAATTAATCCCTCTCATTATTCAATAAATAACTATTTGATATTTGAAACAATTTCTCATTTGAATTAATCTAAGAGATAATTATGGAAAAATCAATACAATTAAAGTATATTGAGATTAATCATTGTGATCGACGAACATATAAATGTAGCAAATGCACAAAAGATCTTTTCATCAATAACTCCATCCAAGAGAAAAATGTATTTTATCACTAATTTCTACATAATAAAATTATTTATTATGGGCCTTCTTCCTTAATAAAACCATTCATGGATGAATAATGAACAAAGATATTATCAAAGAACTCAAAGATGATTCTTTATGGTGGAACTATTTAAATTTCTTATCCAATCAAAGAAGTCTTCAATGATTGGATGGAATCCCCCAAAATGAGCTTAATCGAAAATGATTGGACAAAATCTTGCTCATTTAAAGCAAATCCCATGGATTTGGAGCTAGAACGTTATACTTGAAAAGGACCCCTTCAATCAGTTGGTCCTTCAAATAAAATTTTTACTAAAATGATGGAATTCAATCAATATTGAGGATAAGTTCAAGCAAATTAAATCCATTATTAAAGCTTATTCTGAATTAACGATCCCTCAAAAAACTATGGATTTTGAGCTATCGATAGGTACTAGAAAAGCATCAAAAGACGTTATCCTCATGATGACCAACATGGAATCTCAAAAAAATCTATCTAAAATCAACTCGCCAATGTTTAATCACCCTATCTATATCTCATATGGCTTAGTTCTAATCGATGGAATCATGAGAAACTTAAATTCAAAAGCGACACCGTATAATGCTACTTTCCAAAGTATGCTTATCTTCACCAACAAGAAACCTACTTTACATAGTGGGACCAAGAAATAATTGCTACTTTTCAAAAGTAGCCATCTTATAATATTATCCTTTATATCTAAAAAGTATCTTTTATTTAATAATAGTAGCTTTGCTTAACTACAAAGTTTATATTTAATATAATGTGTTAACTTCTAAGCAACATTTCTCTTTGTTTAATTGTACCTTTTTTCTAAGAAAGTTTCTTGCCTCCACCTCATATGAGGCTCTTCTGATTATTGTGCTCAGTTTTCCCTTCTCCTCTCTTCTATTCTCCTTGTACCTCCTTAGTTCTTCCCGCTTACACGCCATCATATACCCACCCAGCAAAAGACCAATTAATTAAACTTTAGACAAGTTGAAGATGATTCAAATATGATAAATTATCAATCTTAAGAAGAAGATAAATTAGAAAAATTTAATTAGCCTCCTATATACTCCCTATAAGTATTTAAGAAAATGAGGCAAGTTCATCCTCTTCAATTATTCTTTATTAAAAAAACTAAATTAAAGAAACTAAAATTAGAAGTTCAAACCTTTTCAAGAATTACAAGATCCTCATCAATGAGACACATGTATTTATATGCCAGAATCAAAATATTATGAATTTTACTAAAAATTTGGTTGGATTTTTATTATGAATTTCAATATTTGACTATTAATTTAAAATTTTCGTTAAAAAATGGTAAATATTGTATATTGATAGTGTATCAAAGCCCCTAAAATATTATTTTGAAAGCATTGATGAAAATAAAGATAAAACGTGTACAAACATATTTTATTTATCAAAAAAGAAATATACAAACAAAATATATATTTGATATTTTGCTTTTTATTCATCAAAATTACGCCTAAGAAAAACTTATGTTCCCACCAAATTTCTATCTCAACTTTTAAATTTGAATATTAAATATTAATCATTAATATTATATTTATCTCCTTTAATCTATAATTTATATAAGTTATGTATCTCAAAATTAATAGATCTTCAAAACTTGTGAAGCTTATCCAATCACTTAAGATTTCTACAAATTGTTTAGGGCATGTACATTGACACAATTTTTAAATATTTTCATATCTAACCTTCAAAACTTCTTTGTACATAAATATCAACTAAATTTTAATATTGTAGAAAAAGACCATCATTATTAATCTATTAGTGAAATGATTTTTTTATGCAAATAAAAAGTGCTATAAATTGTATATTAATCTTTAAATTTTTGATGTGCAAATGCATAAGAATTATGCTATGTATGTAAATTTTCCAATTGTTTATTATTCATCAGATCACCCATTTCACTTGCTTGAATTATTTATTCTTCTTTTTTTTTTCTAATTTGTTATTTTGGTGGCTAATCCATTTTCATAAATCTAGAATTTTAGAGTGTTAATTTTTTTATAGTTAAATCAACTTTTCATTTCGATACTTATTAGCAACAATTTCATTGGATGTTATCTTTACCAAATGAAGCTTTATTAAATGTTATTAGTTTAATCTTTAAATATAATCTTAAATTTTAGTATAATCTCAATCATATGTGTAGGCATAATTTCTAGACAATTATGGATCTCAATAAATTTGACATAGAGAGCACAATAATGAGTCATTTTATTATTTAAAATTGCCTCTAAAGCATCAAAAGCCCATATAAATTATTAATTCCTATACTAAAAGCAAAAAAAATTATTAATCTAATTAAAGTATTCAAATTATGTTGATGTTTAAAGAATCATGCACATTTATTGCTTTTACTCCATGCTACCACATGATGTTCTCTTCAATTGCTCTACTATTACATGTTATGTTCTTCAATTGGTTAAAGCTTCATGCTTATTGTGTCTTGCATACCTATGTATGTACAACCAACCACTTCGTCATTGCTACAATCTATAATTTGCCACCATTGCCTTTATCTTGCTTATTACAATGAAGTGATAATCATAATGTCAAAAGTTTTATATATCTCATGTTAAACTTTTTTTAGCTTAGATTTAGCTCAACCACAAAGATCGTATGACAAGCTTCAGCATATGTTACTTAGATGATACTAAATGAAAAGCTCTTAATTGGTGATTCCATTTACCCCAAGTAAGCAACAATCTAGTAATCCACCTATGATCTTATAATTTAGATTATATCTAAACTTTGATAACTAACACACCTAATAGAGCTAGTTTTCTTAAAAAATTTTCTTAATAAACTTATATGAAGAGTTTAGATCCTTAACCCATCTTAACATTTTTATTTTAGGTCTAGTAGTCTAATTTAGACCTTTTAAACTATTATAAACCCTATATTATATCATAATTATAAAACCTAAGATTATACATACTCTTATAGATAGTTAATCTACTTGAGTTGAAGCTAATGACCTAAACCTAGATGTTCTATTTAGCTTAAAGTTACATTAAAATCAAATTGATTTAAGCTTAATAAAGACGCTAGAACTTAAAAAACTCACTTCACATATGGTAATCTAGTTAACAAACTTAACTCAATTACATCAAATCTTGATTAATTAACCCAATAAATTTATTTAGAATTGAATCTCCCTTACAATCTAAACTAGACTTAATCTATGAACAAACATTAAATAAACCAATATTCCATGAACTAACTACTTTAAATTAGGTGAATTTAGTATTTAGATGCTTTGCTTTATAAATTAGCCAAAATAATAGTCAAAATATTCAATAACTAAATCAATTAAACTACTTTTCAAACAAAAGCAATTAGACTTTTGAATAGCTTTAATTTAATTATAGATAAATCCAAATATAGACTAATATATCAAAACATTCATATGATCAAGTATAAATTTAGAAGTATTTATTAGATCTTTACTCACCTAAATATTAAGGCAGATTTAAATAATTAATTTTGAGATCATTCAACCTTTCTTAGTCATATTACTCACATAACATAATTGGTGAGATAAAACTAACATCAATAACACCTCATTTGAAGTCCATGTCTATAAAACACAAAGAATATTTAGAATTTTTTAAGTTACTTATGTATCCAAACGTCCTCAAAATTTTATTTGATGATATTTTGAGCATTTTGATGATGAATTTCATATGCCCATAGGTCAATTTCAAGTTACTAGAAGTTGTAAGATATGTAAAAATAGCATTTCAATATTCACATTGTATTTATCATCGAAAGTGTCCAAATTTTTGATAAAAAAAGACTAGTGTTCCACATATAAATTTATAACTGCCATACTTTTACATTTAAGAAATGATTTTTAGTATTGAGAAATATAGGTAGAAAATTTAAAAGTTTTGTTTGATAATAATTGATTAATGAACATGTCACTAATTAACATCATATTAAATAAATGTCCATCATCCATCTATGATATTCTAATTCTCATTAAATCGCTGATCCCTTTCTATTATAAGAATGGATTGATAAATGATAGACTTTATGATTGAATTATTTGAAATAAAGAGATGTTTATTTCATGATGAATTTTGATGAGCTTTTAAAAAGACCTTCAAAGGGTGTATTGGTGAGAGAACTTCAATACATCTAAAGGATGTGGTGACTTAAAAGATCACAAATATGTTTCAAAGACATCTAAAGGTCATATGAGGTAAATTTTCAAAATACAAATCATTCATATAATAATATAAATTTTAACCATTTGATTAAAAATTTTAATCAAGCTAAAACAACCATTCAATATTGGATAAGATGCTTTAGTTTAAAGTCATATTCAAAATTATTCAATATTTTGAATTTAATATATTCTTAATATCACCAAAGGTTTTTTCTTGAAATCTTCAACAATAAATCTTCAAAATCTTACATTTTAAATAATCTCTTCTCTCTCAAAGTTTGTTGTAACAATGCAAATTTTGTTTAATTAAAATACATTTCAAATTATTTTAATGGAATAAAACTCATATGTTTATCATCTTAATTTTGATTAACATTAGACATATATCAAGCTAAAAGGCAAGCTTATTGAGCCTTATTTTGGACCAAAACTAAATTGGCCATATTGATTATAAAATATATTTTTGACTTCATGAACTTAATTTTGCTTTGATTTTGTTATGCCTAAAAATATAATGATAAAATTATTATAAAAAATAAAAAATATTGCTTAAAAAAATTATGATGAATATTACAATTTTTATTTTAAAAAAAAGATCATAATCTTCGATAATCAAGACACTATCAAATCGATTAAAAAATATAACTTTTCATTATAGAATCTCCAAAACAAAGACCAAATACAAATATCAAATGACATTACAATACTTTCTTTCACACCACACTATCATAAGCCCCAAACTTCCAAAGGTTTACTTGAGGATCTAAATGTTCTTCCTCAAAGATCTGGTTTAGGTCTTATTTAAACTCGCTATAATTCCCATGGATCCACCTCCTCCTTAAGTGTTCCTATCGCAAAACTCACCTTATCTCTCATTTCTTTAACCCGAGGATTACTTTTTTGAAGCCATGACCTCCAAGAACACCTCAAAAGCTAAGAATTCTTAATCTAAGTCAATAAACACTCATCAAAGTGGCATGCTTAACCCATCAATTTCTCTTCAAACATCGCATGGAATGTAGTAGGCCTCCAAGTTCCATGTTTCAAGACTAGTTCAATTTCATTCTGCATTCTATCTATGGAGAAAAATAAATCAAGATCCCAATAATGACTCATTCTTCTAAAAAAAAACTCTCTCTCTTCCACGTAAAGATGCCTTCTCCACTTGTTCTGATCCTTCAAAGCCCTCACCGACTAGGACCCAATCGATGGAGCCCCATTCTCTCCTTTCCTTCCTTAACATCAAGAAATCAACTCACCGGTCCTTTCTTCCGCACCAAATTTTCACTTCGAGGAGGCCGTTAGCATGTGGAATCCGTGATAAATTTGACATAGTTGATCTCACCTCAAGAAGCCTTGGTGAAGATATTGTAGCTATTGCTGCATAAGGTGGCGGTCCTCTAGGGTTTTCAACCCATGTTTGAATCATCGAAAGTACACTTGTTTAGGTTGGATCGACATACGATCATCAATGCATGAGCTTGTCAAAGCACTACAATAATAAGTTCATCTAACTAAATTAATAAAGCATCAATGAAATGAAGAAATTGGGGTACCAAAGTGTAATATTAAAATTAATCAATTTTACTAATCAAATAAATAATACATTTTTTTTGTTTATAGGTTATTCAAATTGTATCATCAACTAAAATCTTTATTTTTTTTTTAAAATATAATTAAACTTGCATTTATCTTTTTTTTCGTAATATTATTTCAAAAATATGTGAAAATATCTCATATGTGTTTTTCAAAATTTAAAATAAATACACTAACCTAATTTTTTTAAACATAAAATAGAAGTCATTGATCAATCATAATTTCTTATGTTTGTATGTAATAAAAATTTAAAATTTAAAAAATATCTAACAACATGCCATTTCTCATTGCATTAGTTGTAAGTAAAATTTTTCACAAGACCAAGTTTTTAATGATTGAATTTGATTCAAGAATCAAATAACTATAATCAAAAAAGATAAATATAAGTCTATTAAAGCTACTTGAAAATAGAGGTAGCCAACAACACAAATGATATAAAAGCTAGGCAAGAAGAGATTTTGCATATCAAATGAAAACACATCAATCTCTTTTAAATTGATCAAATGGACGATTTTGCTATTTCATCTTATCGACAATTATCAACAATGGATGTGGAGAAGTCCATGGCAGACTAAGATTTGGGAGCGAAAAAAGGGAAGAAGAGGGAACTTGGGGCATATGGGTATATAATTTCTAAACTTTTGAAGATGATGCCATCGTGTTGTCACCAATGATAGTAAAAAAATAGTAAGAAGACAAAGTGTGGTGAAGTATAAACTTCTTCAATTGAACTCAAGCTAAAGCTTAAGGTACTTAATCCACAAAACATGAACTTAGACTAAATAGCTATTTTGACTTTATGTCCTCAATCTCTTGATGAAGTTCATGTAGATAAAATTAAGAAATAGAAGTGAGAAGCTCTAAGAGTTGGTTTTCAATTGTTCAAGAACATGTTGATCATGTCAACGATAGTTCTTGCAAAAATATAAAAGTGTGGAAATTTCATAGGATTATATCTGAATAGATTTGCTCCGCTTTAATCAAAAAAAATATTTGCTATTAGTGAATTGGAGCGAAGGATCATAATAACTAGGAAAACTAAAGAAACAAAGGCAATCAATCTAAAGGTTGCAATGTTTTTTTTTTCCTTAATTTTAAACTTTCTTGGCCAATTATATGCTTAAGCAATTAATCATAACAAGTTTGAGGAGACTATTATGCCAAGAGTTTAACCCTAAATCAAACAAACTTTGCCCTAAGTTTTAAATTTAAAATCACCATTTATCTATTCTTCTAAAAGATTTTTACTAGGAATTATTCGTAAAAAATTATCCAAAAAAATTACAATTATATAAGTGAGACTTTAAACAATTATTCTTTATAACACAATATTCTTCCACTTGAAGGTTGAATTTATGATATATTATCCTCATAGAGTTATATCTTTATGACACTTTTTCTCAATTAACTATAGAGATTAACCTTAGGTTAAGTATAGATTTACCTTGATTATCCAATCTAAGATCAAACAGATGTGCATTACATGAAAAAATCCCTTTATGGACAATGACCCTATGTCAATTTGTATCATATATGGCTTCAAATGAACCTAAAATATATATCATAGTTTAAATTCATTCAAATAAGAGCAATCTACATAATAATGAAGGAAGATCAAAACTTCAATATAGAAATTATGAATCTGGAGACATAGTTATATCTCTCACAAAATAATATGTGGCTATTTTTTAAATAAATAATATAACCAAAGAAAAAATTGTGATAGCTTTTACATTGGACCATAGAAAGAGAATTTGATTTTAGGAGGGAAATAATATTTTAGAATTTTTAAAAATTTCTAAATATTTTTTTATCAAATTTTAAAAATTCCAAAGCTTGTATAACCAAACTTTTTTTTTAACAAAAAAAAATTAAAGTTAAAAAGTTAAAAAAAGAAAAAAATATATATATATATATATATATATATATATATATATATATATATATATATATATATATATATATATATATATATATATATATATATATATCACATAATTCTTATATTTTACATATGACACTAAAATTTAATATTTATAAATATAACACCTTTGGTATTGTAAAAAATAATAAAGGTGTTATTTTTATATAATATTAAAGATTTGTGTTTATATATAAATATCAAAATTTTAGATATTAGATATGTAATATATAAGAATTGTATGTATGTAAATGCCCTAAGAAAATAAAAAAATGGCCAAATTATGGCAAGTTACATGTCTCTAAGGATTGAGCTTTGTGCCTAGTATCGTTAGCTAACTTAAGGATTAATTATCTAATATCATTCTCATATATACCTTTAGGTGTTTTCATATCCTAAGAATTATTTTTTAATGTAAATACTTTTGAACACTTTTAGATAACTTTAAGCTAAATTTTTTTTAAAAAAAAATCTTCTTAGAATCCTAGGAGAGGTTTATAGTGCTGACCATAAAGTGGTCATATATTAGATTATTTTAAAATTATGATTTTATGTCTAATGTTTTCAAAACTCTAGTGGTAAATTTTGTTGTCAAAAAATTAAAAGAACTCCAAACATAAATTATAATTAAGCCATATTGTTACACAATAAAGATATGAATTTTGTAATAAGAAATATGATATCTACATAAAATCTTAAAGCTTTGCCCAATATCATCTAAGAAATTAATTGATCAATATCAATAGTCATCATCACCATCATCTAATGATACTTGTCAATTAACATTAATAGTAGCAACTCATCATCAGTTAGACTTAATTCTCATGTTCTAAATTACTTGTAGAGCATTTGATCTCGATTGAATTTTGTTAAACCAAACAAACCAAT
Source organism: Cymbidium sinense (assembly GCA_021442155.1). Taxonomy (NCBI): domain Eukaryota; kingdom Viridiplantae; phylum Streptophyta; class Magnoliopsida; order Asparagales; family Orchidaceae; genus Cymbidium; species Cymbidium sinense. Next base: position 150,870,250 of record CM038223.1, read on the forward strand.
AAAAATAACTAAAATAATCAAACCATCCAAATAACATATAAAATCAAACTAATCAAACCAACTATAATTCAATTTATTCGATTCATTTTCAATTAAACCGAATAGCATATAAAAAAAAATTTATTTATTTAATAAACTAATTAATTAAAACAATCTAATAAATTTTATACATTAAAATTTCTTCACAATTAAAATCTATAAATCTATACAAATAATTAAACATTTACAATCAAAATTATATATTTATATTAAACTTTTAACTAATTTTAATTTATTCGATTTATTCTATTTAACCGATCTTTTAAGAAAAATGAAACAAAATCAAACACTGAATAACTCAAGAAATATTTTTAAAAGGAAGGCTTACAAATACTAAGGGGCTATTTGGGATAAATTTTATTTTGTATTTTCTGTTTTTCTTTTTATGCTATTTTAAAAAATAATATATTTGTTTAATATTTTTTTAATTATTTTTAAAATAAATAATTTTATTTTTAAAAACACTCAAAAGTCAAAACAACTTTTAGATATTTTAAATATTTTTAAAAATAACAATTACAATTAAATATATTTTACTTTAAAATAAAACATAAAAATAATAATAAGAAACAAAACAAAAAAAGATCTAACGTTAAAATTTTAGATTATATATTATCTATGGCAAGATAAAAATAATCTAATAGAACTATATTTTAAGATAGAATCTATTTGAACAATTAGGGAAATTAAAATAGAAGTTGGTGAAGATGATAGAAATTATTTAGATTATGTGAGTTAAATTTATTTGTCTTTAGAAACTAAAAAATATATCAAAACGAAAAAAATGAATGAGTTAAATTTTGAATGTAGTTCAAAAAATCTTATTTCAGCTTTGAAATAATTTAATTTTGGCTCAAAATGACTAATCCATTTTTTAAAATTAACCATTTAAATATTTTTAGATGGTTGAAGTGTTCAACAATATTATTTGAAAACACTAGAACATCATCAATATAAACTAAAATATATTTAAAATAATCTTTAAATATATCATTCATGATATACAAATTCAAAAGTTTTTTTTAAACCAAAGGGCATTACGTTCCATAATGTCCGGCACCGTAAAATGTTTATAGATCCGATTCTTTTATCCGATGCCAATATCCTGATTTTAAATCAAATTTGGAAAATATTTTTGCATTATGCAATCTATTTAATAAATCCTTTTATTAGGAATTGGATATCTGATCCATTTTAAAACTTTGTTTAATGGCTTGTAATAATTACAAGTCGCGTCTTCTCTTTCCTTTTAAATTCATAACATAGAATACGTATAGCTCCAAGAGTAGATTAGAATTATTCTTTCTTTAATAAATCAATAATCTCTTTGCATAAAGCAAGGTAGTGCTCGCTCATCTAACAAGACGAGCTTTAGTGAATGTCCCATTGAAATTATCAATGTATGGAGATCACTACATGAGTCTTTCTTCCCGTAAAGAATTGGGTTGTCACCACAAACTTCCTTTGAATTTTTGGTGGAAATTTTGAATTTTTCTTTGAATTTTGGGAAGAAATTTGTTGTTTAAAAGTTAAACTAGCAATTTCTTGTAAATAATTTATATGCAGACTTATTATTAAGCCTATTCATTTCATTTATGATAATTTCTTTAGGATTGGTGATAAAATGGAATGTGATTTCTTTATCCCAAAGAAAATACTGAATTTCAGTATCATCAATTCTAGTGATAAGCATTATTTTAAGAAGAAAAAAAAAGTTTCAAAATAATGTGTGTGTCAAATTTTGACTAAAATAAAAGGCATTTGAATACAAATATCATCTCACACCATGTGATGATAATTTATAATTTATTTAAAGACTCACCATGCCTTTAACCGCAGCTAGTTTTAAAAATATTTAAAGGAATTATTCCTTCTTGTATACAATTTAAATCGCTCCACTATCAACTAGAGTAAATTTTAAAATAAATTCTTTATTTATAATTAATTTGATGAAATATACCATTTGGTATATTTGAATATTTTGTAAGAAACCCGGTTCTTGATTAGACCCTATATTTTCAAATGAATTGAGCATCTTCGATTAATTTCAAGATCCATTGACGACCATTCATTTGCTTACCTTTAATGAACTTCTAATTTTAGTTTTAATTCGCTATTGCTAAAGAAGCTAAATTAAGATGATGTACTTGCCTTGATTTTTTCTTAAATACTTTAGATAAGGAGTATATGAGGCTTGTAATTAAATTTTCTAGTTTATCTTTTTTCTTATCATTAAGAAGATCGATAATTTTATCACGAGTTGAATCATCTTCAACTTGTGCAAAAAGTTTAATTAATTGGTCCTGCTTTGGGTGAGATATAGACATATATTTATTATATTTTATAATAATCTATCTAATATTGCAATAGTTAGATTTATCGATTTATCGAATCGATGAGGATGAAGATGAAATATGTTCTTCTTCTTCTGATTCTCTTGAATCGAGGATAAAAATTTTCATCGGTTTGTTTTTAACCCTTCACAATCAAGTTCATTTAACTTCTTCTGAATTTGTTTGCAATGACTATCCACATTTGTAAATATTTATTTCTCTTGTCTCTCTTTGGTTTTAGAACCGAGGATGAGTACTGTTTGCATGAATTTGTCACATTTTTTATGATGATTTTTCATGTTTAGGAAAAATAGTATTCGTGCTTTTCCCTTGTGTTTAGAAGATAAAGGATAGGTCACAATTGAAATAGATTAAGTCCAAGTAGACGCTCTCTTTTCATTTGATCTTTTAATTTAAGATCACAATAAATTGCTAAACCAGTTTTAATACATGCAGAAATAAGGTTTTCATATGGCATAAAATTATTGGTGTTATGTGCAAGCTATGATGAAGGACTTCTTCTTTCTCAATGACAAATGAAGGCCTTCATAGATGTTCATAATGAACAAATATATTATCAACAAAGAACTTCCAAAGATGGTTCTTGATGGTGGAACTATTTTGGAGGTAATTAAATATTCTTTCAAATCCAATCAAAGAAATATTCAATGATGATGGAAGCTAAAAATGAGGGCTATTAATCCCAAAATGATTCAAGGATAAAATTTTGCTCATTTCTTCATACCAAATCCATGGATTGAGGAACGTTTTGGAAAGACCCTTCAATCGCTTGTTCCTTCAAAGATAATTTTACTAAAATGGTGAAATTCAATCATTGAGAAAAGCTCCAAATTAAAATTATTAAAGCTTATTTCAATTAACGATCCTCAAAACATGGATTTTGAGCGAGAATGAGGTACTACAAAGCATCAAAAGACGTTATCCTCATGAGAGAGATTCAATATAGGAACATCTCAAAAAAATTTAGAAAATCAACTCACCAGGTGAAATATCTATATCCGGAGGATGTCTCTGACACGTGGAATCCAGAAAACTTAAATTCAAAGACCCAAAGAAATTTGCTTTTCCAAAAGTAGTGCTTATCTTCATGAAGGAACCTACTTTACATAAGTGGGTCCCACCAAAGAAATAATTTCTATTTCCAAAAGTATTCATTTTATAATATTTTGTACCTCTTTAAATTTCTAAGAAAAATCTTTATTTTATTTAAGTAGCTTTGTTTAAGAAAAGTTTCTATTTAATATAAATCTGTTAACTTAAGCAATATTTCTCTTTGTTTAATAATTGTACCTTTGCTTTGAAAGTCTCTCTTGTTCACATATAGATTATTATATTATGAGCTCAGTGCTGCTTTTTTCTTCTCTTCTTATTTCCTCTTATTTTTCGTCCTTCTTGCTCTGATCACATCAGATAAAGTTATTTTAAGTTTTAATAAATAAGTGTTTTATATATCTGGTTTAAGTTTTAGAAAATTTAATTAAAGCTCCCATATACTTCTTATCAAGTATTTAAGAAAAAATAGGCAAGTTCATCATCTTCTAATTACTTCTTTAGAGCTAAACCTAAATTAAAGAAACTAAAATTAGAAGTTCAACAAATTAAAGTCGAAAAGAGCAAATGAATGGTATAGATCTCAAATTAATTAAGATGCCCAATTCATTTGAAAATATAGAAGTTTCTATAATCAAGAACTTTTTAAAAATATGCAAAGGTAATATACCGTAAATGATATATTTTTATTAAATTAATTATAAATAAAGAATTTATTTTACCAAATTTAACACTAGATAGTACATTTAAATTATATACAAGAAGGAATAATTCTTCTAAATATTTAAAAAAAATGTTAAAGGTACCGACGGTGAATCTTATAAATTAAGTATAAATTATCATCTATGGTGTCAAGATGATATTTTATTCAAATGCCTTTTATTTTAAAAATTTGACAAACATATTATTAACCATTTTCTTCTTAAAATAATGTTTATCACTAGAATTGATGATTCTAGAATTCAAGATTTTGGGATAAAGAAATCACATTCTATTTTATCACCAATCCTAAAGAAATTATCATAAATGAAATGAATAGCTTAATAATAAGTCATGCATATAAATTATTTACAAAAGAAATTGCTAGTTTAACTATTAAACAACAAAAAATCTTTAACATCCTTTAGATCTCTCTTGTCTCTTTGGTTTTAGAACCGAGGGAGAGTGCTTGTGTTTGCGTGAATTTATCACATTTTTATGACATGATTTTTCATTTAGGAAAATAGTCTTCGTGTTTTCCTATTTTTTTGGAAAATAAAGGACGCACTGGGGATCAAATAATTGTTCAATTCTCTCGCTCAAGTAGACATTTTTCATTTGATCTTTTAATTTAAGATCGATATATATAATCTTTTAATACATGCAAAATAAGGTTTCCATATGTTAGGTTTCATAGGGATGGTTCCATTAGAGAGGCTAAGAAAACCCAAACCTTGAGCAAATAGATTGGGAAGGCCTTCAATGAATTTTGCTTCCATTGAAGGCTATTGCATCATAAAGTGTCATGATGCATGCTAGAAATATATCCTTGTAAAAAAAATGGGTTAAGGATGGACATCTTAATTTTGAGAGTAAGAGCGAGTTTTTCTCCTTGATCTCCAATGGATCCAAAAAATAATCTATAATTGTTGGAGAAGATTATAGATCAAATTTTCATTAGTTTTTTGTATTCTTGGAAGATCCTAGTACTAAGTCAATTTCACTAAGGAGGTCTTCCTTGAATAGTGAGATTATCCCACCATCCTTCGAGTTCCGTGAGAATCAAAATGATGGCTGCAATATGTGGTTTTGCTTGATGTCTAGATTGAACTGTGAAAACATAAGCATTCGATGAAGGGCATGAATGATTTGATGTTGAAAGTCCATCAATATTCCATTCATATAAAGAATCCATCATGGAATTTCCTATGATATATTCCTCAAATAATAAATGAGTGGGTTTTATAATAATGTTTTCCAAATTTTCAGATAAGAAAGTTTTGGATATCAAGAGGAGGATGAGGATCTTGTAATTCTTGAAAAAGGTTTTGAACTTTTCAATATTTGATTGATAAAGATCAATTTTGAGGATTCATTTGAATCTTAATGAGATATCTTCAAGAGCTCCTACATACTTTTCACTTAAATTTAGAATCAAATTCTAATGTCTTCTAAGGGGTCCAAACTTAAGAGCTAGTTTAGAGGTGGTTGGATAAAAGGTTTCTAAATGGTTTATACTAAGAAGCTTTTGAAGCTTTTTCGTGGATAAATTTTTGTTTAAGCAGATTTGACTCTAGAAAAAAGATGATCGTGATTATTTAAGTATACTATTACTATAATTAAGTTGTTTAATTACAGAAATAAATTTCTTTAGAATTTATGGATCAGAACTTATTTTTTTGAAGGCTGCTAATTCTAAAGGTTTATCATCTACCATTTTTACAACTGATGGAGGATAAGATGCTTCAATTATTTTTCCTTCGTTTGCCATTTTTTTGGTTAAAATAACAACTTGAGCAGATTCATAAGAACCAAAACATGTTATGAAGAAAAGTTTTGGCTTTGACTATTTCTTTCTCTCATTTTTCAAATATAAATCATATTTTCGAGTTGGTCTGAAGTAAACTTCTATACCAAGTATGAAAAATTATCATACTTTGGAAAGTATTCCTTCATTAACCTCTAGTCTTAGAACCCATTATGTAGCTCATTAAGACTAAAGTTCATTTCATGGAGAGATTTATTTTCTCTATGATAAATATGATTTTATTTGAAGGGCCTCTGCATGGTTTTGGAGTGTGAACCATCCATCTAGACTTGAGGTTTAGGGATAGAATAGAAGATGATATCGATGAGGTTGAATCACTTCAAATCGTCATATTTGAATTATCTGATCTACATCTTGATTAATGGAAGGTCTACCATGGTATAGTCCATGAGTCAAGAAATACCATCTCATTCCATTTAATCACTCTGTTAGTAGCAATATGGGATGATTTGTTTCAAAGAGTAGTTTGTCTATCAATTTTGAACTTTGGATTTAGATTTAAAACTGAAAATCAATTAAAAATTAGCAGTTTGAACTGGAAGAAATCATAATCATAAAGTCTAAATATTTAGAGCTTCAAAAGATTTATATTGAAAGAATTAAAGCAAAGATGTCTTACAAGTAAAGGTATTTGAATAACTGTATAGCTAGTCTCTAACACTCATTAGGATTGAGCCCAAGGCATGCCATCTCTACTTGCTAAAATAGAAGCATTTAATTTTTAAAGGTGAATTTCATCTTAGATATCATCCCTATATGAATATTTTAAAATCTTGCATATATTTAGATCTTCAAACGTAGTAGATAATAGTTTTATCCATTTGAACGATAATGGTTTCTATCCACCAAGATTTTCTATTAAAATCAAAGTTCCAAAATAAAATGATAGTTTTATCAATTTTGGAGAGAGACCATCTATTTAGGTCTTCTTCAAGGGGGAACTCGCATTTGAGTTCTTGATTAAATTATTATTTCTCCTAATCGTTAGATTAGAAGTTACTCGAAGTAGAAGCCATATAAAAAAAAAGAGAGGAAGATAATGTAGGGAGAATTTGAAACAAATTACCACATAAGGATAAAACAAACTAAGTATAAACCTCCATTAGAGAATTATCTTCCCAAACAGTCAACAAAAATAGGACTCACAACCCTTTCAAGCCTCACGCAACAGGGATTTACGGCCATTTGCGACAAAGATAGAAATATAAACCTCTACCAAAGAATTAACCCATATAGTCAACAAAAATAGGACTTATCACCCTATCAAGCATCAATGGGATGTCCATCATGAAAATGGATAAAGCCATGGGAGGAATTAAAAAAGTACTTCATCCAAAGCATGATATGTAATAAAAAATCTTTAACATCCTTCTCCTTGTATTTACCCCATCATGGCTAACCTATTTATACCAGATATATAAACAATTTTTATTAAAACTTAAAAATAACTTATAATGATGGTGAATCTGAGAACCAAGAGAGTACAAGAGGAGAATAGAGAAGAGGAGAAGGAAAACTAAGAGAGCAAATACAGATAGGTTATATAAAGGTAAAAGAGAGACTGCTTGCAAATACAATATTAAATTAATAAAAATGCTTGGTTATATGATATAATTATTAAATAAACTTCAAGAGCAACCATATTAAATAAAAAAGATACTTGCTTAAAGGCAAATAAATTATAAGATGGCTACTTTGGAAAGTAGCAATTATTTTGGGACCCACTTTATGAAAAGTAGGTTCCTTGGTGAAGAAAAGCACTTAAAGTAATTATTTCTGGTGGAATTTTGAATTTAAGTTTTGTGAAATATTATCTAGAAAATACGTCAAGAGATATGATAGATATTTATGATTTTAGATTTGAGAAAGATCTACATGAGGATAACATCTGATATTTTGTAGAACATCATATCAATGGGATCATATGAATAATTCTTTAATTTTAATTTGCTTTATCTCAATGTTGATTTTATACCAAATAAAAAATTATCTTTAAGGATCAAGATTGAATCCTTTCCTTATAACGTTTACCAAATCCATGGATTTATCTCAAGAAATGAAGATTTATCCTTGAATTATTTTCTGATTAATATCATTTGGTACTTCCATCCAATATCAAGACTTCTTTGATTGGATTTTAAAAATATTTAATTCAAAATAGTTTCGAATGCTAAAAAGTTCTTATTAATAATATCTTGTTTTATGAACATCCATGAATGCCTCATTGTCATTAGAAAGAAGAAGGCCTTCATCATATTTTACAAAGCACAATAATTTATGCCAATTTTATACTATAAATTAGTGGAGGATACATACATTTTTCTCATGGAATGGAGTTAGACCCATTTGCTTTGATGAAAGATCTTTTGTATAATTTGCTATACAAAATTAAATGGATTATCAATGAAAATAAAATTTTAATTTATAAGATTTTTCAAATTTCTTAAGAGATTGATCAAATGAAAGGCTTGTCCAACATCTTTAATGCATTATTTAATGAATAATCGTAGGGATTAATTTTAAAATAATATTTTATTTCTTTAGAAATAAATAAATTTTAAAATATTTTATGTTTTTTAGAGTTCATTTCAAAGTAAGAGGAAATACCATAAAAAAATAAGTTTAAATCATGCCAATTATTCAATGAATCTTTTAGAGCACCAATAAATCAAAAAGAAAAATAAATATCATTCTTCCATGTGATAAATATACAAGAATTCCAACAAAATAGAAAGAGAATTTTCATTACCTTTAATGAATTGATGTTGAAATCGAAGATAGAGACTGCGATGCAAAAACTTATTCTGAAACTAAATTTTTGACATCTTGTTCAATGATGTGTTTGACTGAGTAATAGTCAATACAAAGGAGAAAATGCTGATTAAGTAAATCATCTTGGAATTTTGAGATGCACTTAATCACATAAAGTATTTTTTTTTATAATGGAATACTTTTCGAAAGTAGGATTCCATTTAAAATAAAGTGAACTAATTCTTCTTTAGAATTCTTTTGCTTTTAGATACCTCCATTTTATCAGATGCATCTGTTTCAACAATTTTGAAACTAGCGGTCCGCAAGATTAAGATAGGAAGGTTTTGAACCCTTTCTTTAAGTGTACTATGCCATGTATGATGAGACCATAGATGGATTCTTTTTTAATCTATCAAAGAGTGGGGCTGCATCTTTAGCAAGATTTTGATAGAAATCAGCTACATAATTCCAAGATGATTTACTTAATCAGTATTTTCTCCTTTGTATTGACTGTTCCTCAATCAAATATATCATTGAACAAGATGTCAAAAATTTAGTTTTAAAATAAATTTTTTGCATCATGCTTCGACTCTCTCTTGATTTGACAATTCATTAAAGGTAATGAAAATTCTTTTCGATTTTCTTGAATTCTTGCGAGGCGATGGATCACCCGCATGGAAGAATGACTACCTCTAGCAGGGACGTCTTTCTTTTCTGGAGGCCATTCATGGCTTAATAGCAAAGATCAATTCAACAATTGGCATGATCAATTTGCAAACTTATCTTTATGGTACTTCCTCTTCAACTACGGTTGAAAAGGGTGAACCTTCTAAAAAAGCTGCAACACCATCCCTAAAAGATGTCGTTGCATAGGAATCTGTTTATTTCTCTAAAGAAATAAAATAGAATATTATTGAAATTAATCCCTCTGATTATTCAATAAATAATCCATAGGCCTTATTTGAAAGATATTTGGGAAACAATCCTTTCCCATTTTAAATCTAATCTCAAAAGAAAATTATAAAAAATCTTAATACAATTAAAGTGTATTGAGATTAATCAAGTTCGTGATCGTAACCATACAATTTTGTATAGCAAAAATTATACAAAAGATCTTTCATCAAAGCGAATGGGGTCTAACTCCATTCCAAGAGAAAAATATTCTTATCCTCCACTAATTTCTGCAAAATTAGTAAATTATTGGTGCTATGCTATGATGAAGGCCTTCTTCTCAATGACAAAATGAAGATATTCATGGATGTTCATAATGAACAAAGATATTATCAACAAAGAACTTTCAAAGATGGTTCTTGGATGGTGGAACTATTTTGGAGTAGAATTAAATATTCTTCCAGATCCAATCAAAGAAGTCTTCAATGACTGGATGGAAGCTGCCCCCAAAATGAGGGCTATTAATCCCAAAAAATGATTCAAGGATAAAATCTTGCTCATTTCTTCATGGATTGCCAAATCCCATGGATTTGGAGCTAGAACGTTATACTTGGAAAGGACCCCTTCAATCAGTTGGTCCTTCAAAGATAATTTTTACTAAAATGGTGGAATTCAATCAACATTGAGGATAAACTCAAGCAAATTAAAGCCATTATTAAAGCTTATTCTGAATTAACGATCCCTCAAAAAACTACGGATTTTGAGCTATCGATTAGGCAACTACAAAGCATCAAAGACGCGTTATCCTCATGACCGAGATTCAACATAAGGAACATCTCAAAAAATTTAAAAATCAACTCGCCAAGGTGTTTAATCACCCTATCTATATCTGCGATAATGGCGAGTCTTCGACGTCGGAAAATCCATTGGAGAAACTTAAATTCATAAAGAAGACCCACCGGATCTAGTAATTTGCACCAAACTTGTAGGCATTTCAAAACAACGTCAAACTTCCACTTTCAAGACCTCCACTACTAGAGTCTGCGCGACTTTGTTCTTCAATCTCCTCCATAAATCCCCAAAGCTCGCCACTCTCGGGCGATCCTTTCGCGATGTCGGCGGCCACCTCACCTCGCCTTCATCTCAGAAACTTCTTCTTCTTCTTCGCCGACCAAAGCGAACCTTTTGAATCTCTCTCAGCCTTGAACCGATTTTATGGACGGTTGGTGATCGCAGGGAAGGAGGGGGAATGCATCGCTGTATTCTAGCGCTCGTATGGATGTCACGCGTCGCCAGGTGCCCAAATCTCCTTTTGCCGTGGGAGATTCCAGGTTGGTTGATGTTAAATTATCAGTTCATGATTGTTTCAAGTGGTTGAGGGATGGAAGAGATTTATGCATGATTTTTCAGATTCTCGGTTGAAATTGATTCTAAAATCGAGGGGTTTTAGTAGGCGGTAACATGAAATTGGTCAAAACATCTTCCGTCTAGGCGATGATTTTGGCTAGAATTGTTAAAATTAGGTCAAAATAATCCAAATAGTAAGAGCAACTATCAAAATTTAAGTGAAACAGTGAAACTATCAAAATTTGTTAATAAACACTGAAGCTACGTTGAAATCATCAAAACTCAAATAAAAACTCTTGTAAAAGTATCTCATTATTATTTTAAAGATTTAATCGATGGATTTTAATAATATATTTTGTCTAGTATTTTAAACTTCATAAATAAAGTAAATACAAAAAAACTACGAATTCTTTGTCGAGATTATTATGTGGAGAGTCTTCAGGTAACTCTATATACGAACTTCAATAATATAATGCTATGTGTTGCTCTGTATATTAATTGTGAACTGCTGTGTATTATTATGTATTGATATAATATTAACTGCACATTAATACAAAACATTTAGGTATACTTCAAAATATAATAAATACACAATTATTCATAATATACTATGATTATATATTAATGAGCATCATATAGTACTATATTATTAGAGTTCATACATAGAAGCTATATCTCAATTCCACATTTAATAATTTTTGATTCAATGAAACATAAAAGTGAATGAAAAAAAGGTTAAAAAACTTATTCATGCATGATTTTAAATTTCAGCCAAAAATGACCTGAAACTATCAAAGCTGATTGAAAAATAGTTATTTCTTTCGGTTTGGATAGTTTAAGTAAATTTGATCCAAATTATTAAAACTCAAATGAAATCAAATGAAATAAGGTTCAATCAAATCTTAACCAAAATAATCTATTTATATTTTTAAGATATATAAAAATATAAATATTGAAAATTAATTAGGATATTTACAAATTAATCATTTAAAATATATATATTTATAATTTAATCATATTTATTTATTTAATTAATTATAAAACTTATATATTTGGTAAATCATTAAAAATTTTACAAAAAATGAAAAAAAATGAGTAGGATTTTTGTTATGAATTTTAATATTGAATTTCAATTTAAAATTTTGATGTTGGAAATAATTAATTTATAAATATATAAAAATAGGATGATATTATCTGTAAAAGCCCAAAATAATTTTGGTGGCTTAGAAGGTGGTGGTGGCGTGGCGTGGAAGGGGAGCGGCGGTGAAAGATGTGCGGCTTGAGGGTAGGTTATTGTCGTCGTCGACAATCGCATGAGGAGGAGCCCACTGGCCAACAAGCGGTGGCCTCCTTTGAGCTTCACCATTCTCATTTCAGTCTCCAGAGTAAGCAAATAAAATTCTTCTTCTTCTTCTTCTTCTCATATATATATAGAATATATATATATATATATATATATATATATATATATATATATATATATATATATATATATATATATATATATATATTCTCCTTATCGAACCTTAAAATTTTAGTTTTTTTCCTTTAAAATTGAAGCTATATTATGTTTATTAATTAAAAGTGCGTAAAATAATTAATTATATGAAAAAAATTAATAAAAAATTTAACAATATCGATAATGACAACTTTTTTTATTATATTAGATTGAAATTAGAACTGAATTCTTAAACGTTGGTTTTTATTTTCTCCATTGACAGTGGTGGGTTTTGAATCCCTCAAAAATTATTTTGAGAGCTATATTGGATAAGCTTGTAAATAGAAAATATATTTTTTAAAAATAGTGATTTACTTTTTATTCATTTTGGGTGTGAAAATAAAATCATCATCTTTTAAAGTATTTTGAGAAGATTAATGAAATTTAAAATTAATTTTCCTCTCTGACTAAATTTAAATATAATTGATATGACCCTAAAAATTCTCTAAAGAGACGAATCTGATGAAAGCGCTAATCGAAATTGAACTCGAGATCGACTTAAAATATCATTGAAATTTTAAGACATCGTTAAATTCCTAAAATCTCAAATATGGAGTGTTTATAGTCAAATTGAGCGTCTCGGAGCAGTTCCAACAAGCCAAAGATCTTACAATTCATTCTGAGCATTCAAATACACAAAATACATCATATGATCAAGGGAATCATCATGAGCGTCCGATGGAGAGAGTGGTTCGGATTTTGCATGTATTTTAGAGGCGCCACTCCTCCAATCTATAAATAGCCCTTTCCTCATATGGGGAGGGAGCAAGAAAGAGAGAGAGAGCAAAGATCCTCCAAGCGATGCAACGTGCAACCACCGCGTCAATGCCATTGATCCTTTGCGTCAACCTCATTGGTCTCCATCCATGACTATGATTGTTCGCATTTCTGATTGTTCCTGCGTTTTTGCGGATTGTTCCCTGCATTTGATAATTGTTCCCATTTCCGCGGTGATTGTTCATATCATCATCTACTACTAGCAACTATTACCGATCGTTGTCACATAGGTTGTTCCTTTCTCATATGCAATCTTGTAATCCCATTATCGGAATAATTTTGTACTCAAATAGATAGTGGAAGATTTTTTTTCTAGGCATGGTTTTTCCCTCTTTCGAGATTTTTTTCGTAAAATTCGAGTTTTATTGTTCACTCTTTAAACATGTGTGTGTCGGATTTCAGAAGTTAAAGGAAACTTTTACTCTATGTTTTCTAGCATAATTTGCGTGTGGGAAAAGAACCCTCAATCATTTTGTGAAAACCCGCTGGCCAATAAGCGTATACAAAGAGCCTTGCTCCAACTCTCGACCAATCTTGAACCAAGGGCAATCTTCGCCTCACTTCCCCGATAGGGAGATCCTTGGAAGGTGCAGAATCTCTTTAAGATCGTAAATGGAAGAGTCTCAAATGAGATGATCCGACTTTTTTGAGGAACACTACCACAAACACATCTCCCCAAGATCGATCATTGAGAGGTCAAAATGCTAATCTCGGCGATGAAGTTCTTGAATGCTCTGACTTGATTACTCATCCCTCACGTGTAGCTCAGCGCTAATCCACCAATTATTGTGGGTGGCGTGGCTTCGCTGTTGACTCCATTGTACAGGAATTGCGCTTAATGCAGACAAATTTCACCTTCAAGATAGAAATTATCTTCTCTCCCTCCGCGGTATGAGGAATCTCACCTTTATAAGCTATTCTTCAACATCCTATTCGTGGGTTTCAAGCTTATTCTATGATGGGGCAACGACCCACATGAATACATCGAACATTACAGGACCATCATGCATATCCAATGAGCTCCTGACACACTGTTTTGTCAAGTCTTTTCCGTTACCCTTAAGGGGCAAGCTCGCACTTGGTTCTACTCCCTTCCAAGGGGATCCATCCATACCTTTTACGAACTCGCCAAGGTTTTCGTAGAATAGTTCATTGTAAATCAGAGGATCATTAAAGATTCCTCCCATCTCTCCGGCATTCGTCAAAATGATGGTGAATCACACTACTTCGAGATTCTCCTTAGAAGCTCAAATACAGGTAGACCGAATTACTAAGAGGAGTTTTCCTTGGAGGGCTCTCACGGACCTTTTACTCATATTGCGACATGATCCATGTCACGGTTCACCGTGGAAGCGCAAGTTCTGGCGATGATGCTATTGCCCAAAATAATTTGAATAATCCAAACGAAAAGAGTGTTCTAGGAAACACATCAATAATCCCATCGAAGAAGGAACAAGGCATGATCTCCCTCCATAGCCCTCACATCAACGGCGAATACCATGAACACATCTGTGTCTTGATGGCTATTCGAGATGAAGAGACCATTAAGTGGCACATCCACGAAACCAACTTGGAAATCAAGTAATTTGTCACTTCCATCGAAGTGGACATACTACGAGGCATGTAAACAACTTAAAGAAGAGATTGAGGCTTATTCAACGATATTTCAATTTGTGCAAAACCAACCAACTCATTAAACATGGGCAACCGGACAATCATCTTAAAACATAATAATGCCAAATAGTTGGAGAAATTAAAATGATTGCAAGTGGGCCACTACTATCTAATCAAGTCTTCATCTTTGAAGAGCAGGAAAAAAAAAATCTAGTATTAATCATCCATCACTTTTAATAACTTCGACTTGGAAGGAGTCCAAGTTTTACATCAAGATCCTCTTGTCATGTGGATTGGTGACCCCTTATATTGTTAAGAGAATTTTGATTGATAATGGGAGTTCCGTTGATGTTTTATTTTACTCCACCTTTCTTAGCATATGCAGTTGAAAACTTCAACGCATTAGATATGGGTTTGATAATGCCAGTGGAGGACAATCACCTTCCCGTTATTCTCGAAGAATTTTCTTAACAAGTCACTCACTCAGTCCAATTCATAGTGGTCAAGTAAAATTCAGCATACAATGTTATATTTGGAAGACCCCTCCAATCAATCTTGGTCGCTCGGTACCTCATCTTAAGATAAAATTTCAAACTCCATTGGGGTTGGTGTCAGAAAATCAGCGAATACACAATCATGTTACTTCAAACAAGCTCAACCGCCTTTGGTGACCTTCAACATCGAGAATTTTAATCTTCAAGATAAAAAGTACCGAGGGTTTTTTGCAGTAAAAGACTTGCTCCCCCGCTATCATGACCAACGTCAAGCTATAACTAATGATCGGAGGAAAAAATCATCCCCGAACTTGGAATATGGAAGGTTAATCATCGAGACTGACAAACAACCTAGATCAAAGGTCCGGTGGACTTCCCACAACCTCTTCCATAGGTTAATGTCGTAACACTCGACAAACAACCTCGGATAGGTCAAAATCTTTAGATTCAATTGACCTATATGTCATCATAACACCACGACAAACAACCGGATTGGTCAAAATCTTCTTGATTCAACCTCTTCCACCGATGTCGCCGGGTAACACCACGCAACCGGATAGGTCAAAATTCTCGATTCAATTCAACCTCTTCCATACGTTAATGTCGCCGGGTAACACTAACAACAACCTCGATGGGTCAAAATCTCACGGATTCAATGCAACCTCTTCACCACACAGTTGCGTCGCCAGTCACAATCACGTCAAAGAAAAACCACCGACCATCATCTCACCACCATCGTCGCCGTCATCCCCGCTTCTACTATGCCGTCGGCATGACACCGTCGGCCTGGCGCTGCCGCCAGCATTGGCCACGTTGCCGTCATCAAGCGATTCAGGCTTCGGCAGCCCGGTCATTATGATTCGCCGATTCATTATCTTAGGCCGTGAATTAGCCGAAAATTGGTCACCGATTAGTGCCATTGCTGACCATCGCAATAATTTGCGGTCACCACCATTTGCTGGTCATGGCGAGCCATTAAGTTACTGGCCACACGCTGGCATCACCATCGGATTCCGACACCTGGCTCATCCGCTCAGCTGAGAGATGAATATGGGTTTGATTTTCTGACCAAGGCCGGCCGATAAACCCAATGGCGGAGTCTGCGATGGTATGAGGCTCAGATAATGCATCCGATGAGAGGGATGGATCTCAATTTAGTTGATAACACATATTTGTGGGTATGCATCCTTAAAAAGTCATAATCTTACATAAAGATGTTTTCAAAATTGTGGTTAATGATGCTTGATTTGAAGAATTTCTCCTTTTGATTATATTTTGATGATTATAATATCATCCAAAAATATAACCTTATTCTCAAAAAAAATTCCTCTAGTGAAACGTCTTGATAAAGCAAAAAAATCAGTAAAAGGTGAAATCAAACACTTAAAATATCATTGTTTAAGACATCTGTAAATTCAAAAGCTCTCAAATGAAGTGTTTATAGTCAACCTCATGAGCCTTCAACCAAGATCTTTGATTCACTTTTGAGCATTCAAATACAAAATTCATATGATCGAATCATCATGAGATCTAATTTGGTTTTGCATTCATTTATGACGCCCGCTCATATATAATACCATGAGGGAGGCCAAACCTGCCAGCTGATCTCGCAATATGCACGCTGACTACCTGATCTTAATCGTCATGGGTCTCCATCATGAGACTTCTACCTGATTGTTCGCATTTGAATCGCATTTTAGTGATTGCTCGCATAGTTCACCGATTTCTACTTAGGATTACTGTTTATATAATTAACTTGTATATGCAATCTTGTAATCATTATTAATTTTGTACTCAAAATATATGATAAGATTTTCTTTATCTAAATTTTATTTTCATCTTTAAACATCTATTGATATTTGATTTTAAAGTTAAAAAATATCTAGCATTTTTCAAAATAATAAATCTATTATTTTTAAAATACTATTTAAGAAGATTTGCATACATATCACACAATTCCAAATTTATATTTCTAATTCATCTATTCATGAACATTTACTTTTAAAATATAATAATTCTAATATTTTGATATAATGTTAAGATTTAAATGTTATGTATATAAATATTAAAGTTTTGATATTAAATATATAAATATATGAGAATTATATATTTATGATATGTATGTAATGCAGGTCTCAATAAAAGTGACAAAATTAGAGATAGGAGGAAGAAGCTTCTACCTCAAAACTAAAACCAGCAGCCATAATAGCTTCAATTCTGGAAGGGAAGAAAGCGATAATGGCTTTGCACTGAAGTGAATCAAAGCCATCAGAGCACAGAGAGCCATAACTCAACAGTAATATCTTCTCATCCATTCTTCACCACAATCAATTTTAATAAAATTGGAGAACTAAAAAATCTGCAAAAATGGTGTTTTTTTTCTTGTGTTTGATACCAATTTGAAAATTCTGAGCTATTTATACTGTTTTATTTTATTATTTTTCTGAATTTTCTGACAGAAAGCCATTTGTTTTAGTTTGATGGCTTTATTACAGATATATCTGTGTAATAAAATATGTATATAATACAGTGTATTCTAAAACTATAGAGATGTAAGATTAAATGCAGATATTGTAACAATTATGATGGAAATAAGAACATAATTGGTTCAAAAGTTTTATTTTTTATTTTTATTTTCTTTTATATTGCAATAAATTTAGCCTTTTATTATATACTTGACTTGAAATTAAAAGTTGAACAAATAAATTAAAATTTAAATACAAATATCTTTTAGTTAAATCAATATTATAAATCATATTTTTGTCTGATATAATAATTGAATATAAAATAAAATAAAATAATCTAAGCTTTCAATTGAATATAAAATTTAAAATAATTAGTTTTGCATGAAAGTAAAATATTAATTGAAATAAATTAGATTTAAATGTCATCCATCTAACATGATATATTTTTCTATTAAACAAAAAAAAAACTTAAAATATATTTTTAAGCAAAATTAATTGTTAAAGATATTTTTAATTACCATTCCAAAAAAATTAAAATAACTATTAGTCTTTTTTACTTTATAGTTTTCATTCTTATCATACTCATAACACATGTTTTATACATGTCATTAATTTATTTATTATTTTCTTAATAGGATACTTTTATGATATGACACTTGAATATACTTTGATATAAAATCATGTGTCATTTTTCAATATATATATATATATAATGTGAATTTAAAAAATATTGAAATGTAGATATTAATTTAAATAATTATATTCCAATTATATTATATTTTTTTCAAATTTATATAATATGAATTAATCATTAAAAATTTTATTTTATTTAATTCTGAATATGACTAGAATTTTTTGAGCGCTCATTTGAAGATTGTGATGAAAGCTCTCTCATCTTTTAGAACTCATATGAAAAGAAAAATTCTTATCTAAAAGAAGATATAGTTCATCTTTCAATTGAAATACCTTGTTCGATTCAATAACAATTTGAACAAGAAAAAAAAAAATACCCTACACTTTATATTATTGTTGTTGACCATAGTTTTCATGCACAAAAAAAATAAAAAAAAAAAAAAATAAAAAAAAATAAATAAAAAATAAAATAAAAAATAAAATAAAACAAAAATAAAAAATAAAAAAATAAAAAAAAATAAAATAAAAAATAAAAAAAATAAAATAAATAAAATAAATAAAAAAAAAATAAAAATAAAAAAAATAATAAAATAAAAAAAATAAAAAATAAAAAAAAAAAATAAAAAATAAAAAATCAAAAAAAATAAAAAAAATAAAAAAAATAAAATAAAAATAAAAAAATAGTTTCATACACTATGCAAGGATCAATTCATTCATAGAACAATATTATTGTGAAACAATAGAAATCTCTTCGCCATAAAATCTTGCCATAACTCTGGTATCCCTATTGGTTGCTTCATTTGAGGAACAGTGATCCTGAGATATGAATTAGAGATAAAAATAGAGTTTTAAATAATACAAATTTTTTTTTATTTTTGATAATTTCAAATATGAAAAGGTAAGGGAAAAATAATCAAAAAAATTAAT
Organism: Cymbidium sinense; assembly: GCA_021442155.1. Taxonomy (NCBI): domain Eukaryota; kingdom Viridiplantae; phylum Streptophyta; class Magnoliopsida; order Asparagales; family Orchidaceae; genus Cymbidium; species Cymbidium sinense. Next base: position 150,889,617 of record CM038223.1, read on the forward strand.
ATCAAATATTTTATTATTGTGACATTATGGTTTTCAAAGAGACTCTCTTATGTAACAATATCTGTTTAAGTGATACAATTTGTTATTAAAATAATATATTTTTTTAGAAATATTGTTAATATTTAAATTTTTTTTTAAAAAATTGAACAATCATTTTCTTATATTTACCAAATTGCAATTAAAAAAATTTATAACAAAATAAAAAATTTACTTTTAAATATCTGAACATAACAATTCTCACTAACAGGAAGAAAAAAAGTTACTGCAGAAAAAGTTCCAAGAATAAAGAACAATAAAAATCCTCAATTTGCAGTCAAGAATCCAAAGGAAAATAAACAGAGAAGATGATAATTGTACCTTAATCCAAATCAGTTTCCTCAATAGAAGAAAAGTTTACAAGTTCCAACACTCAAAAGAATCTGACTTTCAGTTGTCTAAACCAAATTTAGCAGAGACTGCACCAAGTATTCTCTAATCCTTCCTCAGTTCAATAAACTCCCTGGGATGCCCGTTGCATTTACAATAATAATTTATTTATCTAAATAGTTGAAGCACTATAAATAAAGAAATATATAAATATAAGCAAAATTATTTCTGCTAAAAAAATTTTTACGCGACATGGCTTCTCTGTATCTCATGCAAGCACTCATGCATTTGTAAAAATGGAGGAATATGGCGATTAATATGAAGATCAAAGAGCTCAAAAAAGCCGCTTTTGAGTTTGGTTTGATTATGAAAAGCTTGGTTGAATCATTTGAACCGAGCTGAATCATAACATAGTTTGCATGTATATATGTGTATGAACGTACAGGCAGTGTATATCATATTTTGAGCTGAAAATTTAGCTCAATAGACCAAGTTAGAATCAATTTCAATGAGATAAGTTTGGCTCAAATTGAATTCATATCATGTTAGCCTATAGCTTTGATCAAATCAAAATCGGATCAAATGCAAGTATCATTGAATGAATTTGAATGATCTTGACGAGATCATATTAGTTTGGCTCAAGTTCAAATCATTAAGTCTGCATGAACATCATGTTGGAGGCTCTTGATCCAATGTTATTATTTTCTTGCGGGAAAATATCACTCTTTAAAAAATGCTAATAAATAAAAATAAGATTGGAAAACTACAGTATAAATATCTCTTTTCATGAGGCAAAAACATCTTTGACAAGATCAACTGCCTCCGACTCCGAGAGCGGTGTCACAGCATCCTGTTCATTTTTTTTTTAAGCTTTAGAAACTAGAAAAATTGAAACATTCAATTCTAACAAAATTCACTAAACCAAAATAAAATAAAATAAAAACATCTTACCTTAGCAGTAATAACAAGGATTAGAGACTTAATGGTTGTCTAAACAGGCAATGAGGGTTCCACTGTTCCTTGCTTCAGCGACCCTCTCATAGGATCCAACGCATCATATGAATAGACAACCCTTCCCTAAACGGGCAAAAGAATAAAGAATGGAGCTGCTGGAAAATAGCTTGAAGAGATTGGGGAAAAAACAAAGTATACCTTTTGTCCACACCAATAATATTGAATATATAGTAAGGGAAGAACCTTTTATAGTATGAGTATTTGAAAGAAGCCAGCCATTGTGGGCACTCATTTGTTTGTTGTGTTGGTGCTGATATATCTAGAAAGAAAAGGTAAAAATTACTCCCAAAAAAAATTGTAGATATTATACTGGAAGAGCAGTTGCCTGCGTGTGAATGCAATCAGTATAATGTCTAATTCAGGTCTAATAATCATGCTTGTTTCATTAGGCCTACTGCGAGTTGAACAATATAAACAATGCTGATTTTTTTAATGTGCTAGACAAATGATGAGTATCATCATTAGCCTTATCTTGGCAAATTTTTTGTTGTTTTCAAAACAAAAGTAGAAAGTTTTCCAACTTCAAGTAACCAAATGGGCATATGGTTCACGCGCCTTATGAAATAATATAATAGCTTTTGTTCACAATTCTTTTATGGGATCATTTAAGTCTACAAACACAATAAGCCAAAGTAGTTAAGTCTTAATGTGGACAACTCACTCAAACTATATGAAAATCATGAAAACTAAGAAAAGAGAATTGGTTTTATTAGTTTAAACATGTTTTAATTTCAATTATGTTAGAAAGTAATCATATGAATCACAAAACAAAATGCTCAAGAGTACGGACTCCACAGCCCATTTCTTTATGATTGATCCCTTCCTCAATAATTTTCTTAGCAATGGTCTCAGACCTCCACCTTATAAACCAAGCTCTTTTTACTCAAGCTTGTTTTGATCCCACATAAAACCTTTATTGAATTTCTCAAATTCCTTCTTTTATTTCTTAGTCTCATTTTTCTCAACTTACATCAAGAACATCATAGTCCTATTTATCTAGCTTCACTCCTTGTTTTCAGCCTCAAGTTGAAGCCTCCTCCATACTAAACAATACAGAAAAAAAAAAAAGCTCTTCATATGATTAACTCTTTTCTGTTTTAATTCTGTTCATGTTAAAACATTTAAAAAAACCATACATAAGTTAAGTCTTGTGCAGCTAGTTTAGTTCCACAATGCCACTACTCAAAACAAAGTTTCATCATTAAATGATCTCAAGTCATTCCCAACACATGACATCATTGGAAAGGGGAAGTATTCTTGCTCTTGGTCTAAACCTAACTAAATCTCTACTAGTAATAAATCAAATCATTAAACTACACATAACATTAGACATATTAACAATATACATTTTAAGGGAAGGAATTCTCCCAAACAGGGACTTAAACTTAAAACATAAAAGTTTCAGCATTAGATGGCAACAAGTCACTCCAAACAAAAGCATGACATAATAAATTAACTCAATTTTAACTTTTCATTAAGTTATAAAATAATACCTAAAAAAATAATGAAAAAAAATAACTGGTAATAAATCTGTACATAGTTCGCAAAAAAATAAATAAATAATTTAGGAAATAAAGTTGCCTGGTCATCAAATTAATTACGAACAATGCAAATCATGATGTCTTGTAAAATAAAGTATCAATTAATCCTAGTCATCCAAATATATAGTTGGAGGTCAAGACTTGTGCTTGATCTTCTTGTAATGGGTGTAAGATAAAGTGACGATACTTCTAAATCCTCACTATCACATCATTTCAACATGTGTGCATTCCCTTATAAATTCCATAAAATCCAACACAAATCTTGAGGTGTTAACCAAGATCATTTAGTCCAACCCCAAACAACACTTGAGGCCAACCTTAGAGCCATCCAATGGCCTTACTCCAACCATCAACAATATGAATCTTGAGACTTAGGGCCGTTTGAAGGCATTTTTTACACCGCAAGCACTGCATTATTTATTAGCAAAATTTGGGATTTTGAGCCGCCTTCTAAGGCTGGGACTCGATCCTTCTCTACGTCATGACTTTTTTCTAATTAGCATTTTAAATTACAACTTCAAGAAAGGAAGAGACATTGCAAATAGTATTTATTAAGTAATTATTATTTAACTTTCCAAAAAAAGTTATTATTATAATACATGTTTTAATCTGATTAATTAATTTTTAAATCTAAATTACTATTATGATTTAATATATTAATTATGAGAATATTCTTAAATTAAATTTATGCTTAATTAATGAAAATATTGGTTTATTTAAAATTAAATACTACATTATTTTAAGCTAATTATGATTAAATAGTTTAATTATAATTGATATAAATTTGATGCTTTTTAATTCATAACTAATTAATTTAAAATATAATATTGATTAATATTTAATTTATTTGAATTAAACTTATTAAATTAAATTAAATTTAAATGAGCTTTATCTAATTTAATTATTTATTAAAAATTTTAGTTTATGATAATTTAATAAATTTAATATAAATTGTATATTTGATAATTAAGCGGTTTATGATAAATAAATAAAATTAAAAATATTGATTAATGTTTAATTTATTTAATAAAAATTGATTATTGATCAATTACTTTAGTGAATAATTAATTAGAGATTTACTAATTAATATTAAACTATATATTTATAATTAATTAATTTATTAATTTTAATATTAGTATTATTTATTATGTGATATATAATTTCTTAATGTAATTTAATGGACTTATGCTTCTATATGATAATCAATTATCTTATTTTTCTGCACTCTGTTAATAACATTTTATTACACAAATAACTATAAATAGATTTTGGTAGTTTTTCAAAACAGAATCATAGCAATGATAACCACCGTCACTTCTTCTTACGCACCAACTTCACTAGTTCTCAAACAGCAACTATCCCAAAGCTCAAAATTGATATCCATTCATCCATTACCTAGAGGTAGAATGGTTTGTTGGGGATCTCGAAGATGGTATCTCCATTCTTAACCCTCCAATTAACTGGAGAACAAAAATACAACTCAATCAGAGACATTTTAATCCAATAAGGATTGAAAAGTCTCTATATCCATAATCTACCCCCACAAAAGTGCCATATTATCATCCTAACATTTTAATACCCTCTTTCAAGAAAGATAAAGTAATTATGAAATCCTTGAAACCAATTTGATTTTGATATTTCTTGAATAAATCATTCTTTTCTAAGCATACAATCCCACTTATTGGCATGATAATCAAAGTGCCTTCTCAAAAAAAAAAAAAAATCCTAGGGTAAACTTTTTTTTTGATTGAGTGTGAAAGCTAAAAAACTAAGGATGTGCTTACAATGTCTTTGGAGAAAGTACTCCCCTTTGACTTCCTTCAAAGCCTTTCCAATAATTATTATCGACTACTCAAATCATCCAAAGCTGCAGTCCTCCTTTTGGGTATAATTAAAAGCGACCTAAAACTTTTATCAAAATTTAATTCCTACTTATATCTTCTTATGATCACAAAACCCTAATCTTCATAATTCTCACCATATGTGTGCACTTATGCAAAATTTTAAAAAAAAATCTCTCGTTCTAGGAGGGGTCTCAGATTATAATCAGAACCCTAACTTGTTACCCATTATCATTTGTTAAGGATTTTCATAGTAATCACAAAGGAGATACCACTGGTGACAGCTTTAGATCACAAAGTGGAAAAGATTTGCGAAAACTCATGGTTGGGGAATATTAATAAATAGTATGATTTAGTATAATTTCATGTAATAATTGAGAATTCACTTATCATACATCGCCAATTAATTTAACTTTCTTTAGATGTAAATAGGCAATACTAGAATTAAAACCCAACAACAACAATAGCAACAAGCCTTTATCCCACTATGTGGGGTTGACTACATGAATAATTTCTCTCCATTGTATCCTATTAAGTGTTAAATTCTTATTTAATTCTAATAAACTAAGATCATTTTTTATACATCCTAACCAAGTCTTTTAGGATTACCTCTACATTTCTTAATATAAGATGCATCTAATACATCTACTCTCTAATTGGATCATCGGCGACCAAAGCTTTATTGGGCCAAACTATCTAAGGCATTCTCTAATCTAATCTATCATTATAGCTACTACAACCTTATCATGTATATATTCATTTCGTATTTTAGCTCAAAGAGTCAAGCCACTCATCCTACATGCGCATCCTCATCAGTGCAATACCTAACTTAATTTATGATTCTCTTTTATTGGCCAACATTATATACCGTAAATTATTGTAAGTCTTACCACCATTTTATAAAATTTTTCCTTAAGACTAAGCGGTGCTTTTCTATCACACAATAGGCCAGATGTTAGTCATCCAACTTGAATTTTACTTTAATCCCCATCTAATTCAACATCATTTTGAACAATAGACCTGAGATATCTGAAATGTTCACTCTTTTTAATGACTTGATCATCTAATGTCACAACCTCACCATTAAATCTTTTATAACTAAAATTACACTCCATATAAACTAGAATTAAAACCCAAGAGATAGAAAAATAATAGAAATAAATTGAGAAATTCATGGAAGAATTATAAACACAAAATCATGAGCAAGGTGATTTTAATTTCCACAAATTAGATTTTAAATTAAAAGCACTAAACAAGCACTCAAAAGAATCACACATTCAACTTCAACTCATAAGATTGAAACTAGAAAGAGAAACTTCATTCAAGCCAAAAGTTCCTAATTACACGCTTCTAAACAATTATCTATAGAATCAGCATAATCGAGGCTTAAAGGATATGATTGGCATATAAGTCTAAGTTTCATCTAAGTTTAAATTAAAATCTCAAAATTCTCATATAAGAAGCCAATCACATTAAGCCCACCAATCCTACCACAAAATCAAGAACCTCATAGAATTCTTAAAGGCATGCCCTTTCTAGCAAACCAAATGCCAATACCACAAACTAAGAAAACAACAAGATCCAAAATTATTGCATCCCCTAGTGTTCAAAAAAAAATGCAAGCATTGAGGTCAAGAAAAGGACTATACATATTTCCAATATCAACTAACATAAAACATAAGAATCAAACACCACCACCCTTTACAATAGAAATTTCAAATTCCACAACACCACAATAATTCCAATTAATCAAAATAATTATAAGAGGGTAAAGCACCAAATTATAAGTAAACCACCCCTCCAAACTCCAACATAACCCCATGAGGCTAGAAATGAGGCTCGAACTTGAGGTCAAAAGAGTATTATGAGACTCGAGCACAATGAGCTCGTCGGAGGGGCTACAAAATTTTGACAGAAATTGAAAAGGCGACAATAAAGGGAGAAGTCAACGATTACAACAAGGTTACTTTCCTTCTTTTGAAAAAAAGATAAAGTAATTTCAAATAAAAAATTCATCAGTCCATAAAAAACTTTCCTTTCTCCACACCAAATGAGAAAGATAAGAAGAAAAAAAGAAATTGTATATATATATATATATATGGGGAATACAACTTTTTATATAAGGTTATGACTATTTTAAATACATATTTTTTTATTAACGAGTCAACTCGATGAACCAATGTCATATCGAGCACATGACTTGATAAGCTTCGAGCTCAATATCAGTGACTTCAAGCTCGTCACCCACCTCTATAAGGGAATAAATACAAAGATTTCCACCAAGCCCTATCATTATGATATTGTCTCTTACTTCCATTTATTTGATTTTTTAAAAGTGATGTTTTTCTCTTCTTTACTTTTAATATTTTTTTATTTTTATAAGATGAAAGTTTTATGATTGTTTGATTTCTAGATTCCACCTTTGTTTATTTATTTATTCATTTATTTTTTGGAGATGAAATTGATGTCAAGATTTTTTATATCTATTATTTCAAGGATGAAAATTGCTATCTTTGTTTCCTCTCAAATATCATGCTAGATTTTTCGGCTAGCTTAGGGTTATACTATTTTAATGCAAAGTTAAAAGAGAGATAATTCTAATATGGAAGATTTACATACATAGCACACAATTCTTATGTATTTACATATCATAGCTTAATGTTTGATATTCACAAATATAACACTATTCTAAGCATGAAAATGTGCATTTCACTTTAAAAGTTAATGATAATGCTATTTTTGATGTAATATTAAAGATTTAGGTGTTATGTAAATATTAAAGATTAGATGTTACATATGCAAATGTATAAATATTGTGTGATATGTATGTAAATGCCCTTCTAATATTCATATCATATGATGCTAATATAATGAGATTTTAAATAGGTCAATAACAAACAAAAGGGGTCCTTTCCAAGTATAACGTTCCAGCTCCAATGCTGAAATTCAGAAGGTGCATTTTTTAAACCAAAGGGCATTACGTTCCATTCGTAATGTCCGAAGGGCACCGTAAATGCTCTTTTATAGCGATCCTGATTCTTTTATCCGATGCCAATATCGATTTTAAATCAAATTTGGAAAATATTTTTCCATTATGCAATCTATTTAATAAATCCCTTTATTAGAATTGGATATCGATTCATTTTAAAACTTTGTTTAACTTGTAATTAATTACAAGTCAGTCTTCTCTCTTTCCTCAATTCATAACATAGAATGCGGTGCACTCAAGAGGAGTAGGATTCAATTATTCCTTTCTTTAATAAATCGCAATCTCTTCTTTGCATAAAGCAAAGGTATGTTCATCGATGATGAGCTTTAGTGAGAATGTCATTCATTGAAATTAGAGCTCCCAATTATGTAGCTAATTTTATCAAAACCTTGCCAAAGATATGCACACTCTTTGATTAAAAAATAATCACCATGGTCCGATACTCATACCATGGCGATTAAAAATTAAAAAGAAAGGTTCAAAACCTTCCTCTTAATCTTACTAGTCAAGAACTCTAAAATGGAGTTCCCCGAAAAAGAAGACCTAAATAGATGGTCTCTCCCCAAAATTGATAAAGCTACTATTATTAAATAAAAAAGTTACTTTGCTTAGAGGCTAAGCAAAGGTACAGAATATTATAAGATGGCTACTTTTGGAAAGTAGCAATTATTTCTTTTGGTGGGACCCACTTTATGTAAAGTAGGTTCCTTGCAACTGAAGATAAGCGGCTACTTTTGGAAAGTAGCAATTATTTCTTTGGTGGTACTTTATGAATTTAAGTTTCTGTGGATTCCACGGTCGAAGACTCCTTATGCAGATATAGATAGGTGATTAAACACCTTGGTGAGTTGATTTTCATAGATTTTTTTGAGACGTTCTTATGTTGAATCTCGGTCTCATGAGGATAATGTCTTTTGATGCTTTAAATTCTCTCAAAATCAGTAGTTTTGAGGATCGTTAATTAATAAGCTTTAATAATGACTTTAATTTGCTTGAGCTTATCCTCAATGTTGATTGAATTCCACATTTTAGTAAAATTATCTTTTAAAGGACCAACGATTGAAGGGTCCTTTCCAAGTATAACGTTCGACTCAAATCCATGGGATTTGGCAGTCATGAAGAAATGAGCAAGATTTTATCCTTGAATCATTTTTTTGGGATTAATAGCCCTCATTTTGGGGGCAGCTTCCATCCAATCATTGAAGACTTCTTTGATTGGATCTGGAAGAATATTTAATTCTACTCCAAAATAGTTCCACCATCTGAAGAACCATGTTGAAGTTCTTTGTTGATAATATCTTTATTCATTATGAACATCCATGAATGCCTTCGTTTAACATTGAGAAGGAAGAAGGCCTTCATCATAACACATAGCACCAATAATTTGCCAATTTTATATTGTAAATTAGTGGAGGATAAGAATACATTTTTCTCTTAGAATGGAGTTAGACCCCATTCGCTTTGATGAAATATCTTTTGTATAACACATTTGCTATACAAAATTGTATGGTTCGTCTGATCATGAACATGATTAATCTCAATACACTTTAATTGTATTAAGATTTTTCATAATTTTCTCTTGAGAGATTAGATTCAAATGGGAAAGGATTTTTTCCCAAATATCTTTCAAATAAGGCCAAGTTATTTATTGAATAATCAGAGGATTAATTTCAATATTATATTTTATTTCTTTAGAGAAATAACAGTTCTTTATTCAATGACATCTTTTAGGGATGGTGTTGCGCTTTAGAGGTTCACCCTTTTCAACTATAGTTGAAGGAAGTACCATAAAGATAAGTTTGCAAATTGATCATGCCAATTTTTGAATTGGGGATCTTTGCCATTAAGCGCCATGGCGACCTCCATGAAAAGAAAAGGGTTAGGGTAGTCATTCTTCCATGCGGTGATCCACCCGATCGTCCACAAGAATTCACATTAAAAATGAAGAGAATTTTCATTACCTTTAATTGATGTCAAATCGAAGAGTCATTGCCATGATGCAAAAATTTATTTTGAAACTAAATTTTTGACATCTTGTTCAATGATGTATTTGATTGAGAAGCGATTCTGAAGGAGAAAATCGATTAAGTAAATCATCTTGGAATTTTTAAGATGCACTTAATCACATAAAGCATTTCTTTTTTGATAATGGAATACTTTGAGTAGATTCCATTTACGATAAAGCGAACTAATTCTTCTTTAGAATTCTTTCTTTTATGATACCTCCATAATATTGTCGAGGCATCTATTTCAACAATTTTGAAACTAGTAGGGTCCTATTAAGGCAGGGAAGGTTTTGAACCCTTTCTTTAATTTTGTTACTTCATGGTAAGAATCATGGTGTGATGGGATTCTTTTTAATCTATCAAGAGCATCTTTGGCAGATTTTGATAGAAATCGTACATAATTAAGAGCTCCTAAGAACCAGGCTGGTTTTATCTAAAATGATATCAGGAAATTTATTAGCAAATTCAATACTTCTATTAATTAGTATAATAGAAGCATTGGATATATTATGGCCTAAAAATCTTATTTTAGTTTGAAATAATTTGATTTTTGGCTCTGAAATAACTAATCCATTTTTTAAAATTAACCATTTAATATTTTAGATGGTTGAAGTGTTCATCAATATTGTTTGAGAATACTATCATCAATATAGACTAAAATATATTTAAAATAATCTTTAAATATATTATTCATGATATGCTGAAATTCAGAAGGTGCATTTTTTAAATCAAAGGGCATTACGTTCCATTCTTAATGTCCAAAGGGCACCATAAATACTGTTTTATAGTGATCTGATTCTTTTATCTGGATCTGCCAATATCTTGATTTTAAATCAAATTTGAAAAATATGTTTGTATTATGCAATCTATTTAATAAATCCCTTTTATTAGGAATTGGATATCTGATCCATTTTAAAACTTTGTTTAGCGGCTTGTAATTACAAATTCGCAGTCTCTTTCCTTTTTTATTTCATAACATAGAATGCGGTGCTCAAGAGTAATTGCCAAATTATACCTTTGTTTAATAAATTAGTAATCTCTTCTTTTCATAAAGCAAGGTAGTGCTCGTTCAACTGACAAGGATGAGTCTTAGTGAGAATGTCTCGTTCATTAAAATTATCAATGTGAGTACATGAGTCTTTCTTTCCAGAAAGTATTGGGTTGTGGCCATGGAAGAATGATTACTCTAAAGTCTTTCTTTTTGTGGAGGTGGTGGCCATGGCACTAATGGAAAGAAAGATTATTCAATAATTGGCATGATCAATTTGTAAACTTATCTTTATGGTACTTCCTCTTCAACTACGGTTGAAAAGGGTGAACTCTCTAAAAAAGCTACAACATTATCCCAGATCGGTTGCACAAGAACTTTATTTATTTCTCAAAATAAAATAGAATATTATTGAAATTAATCCCTCGATTATTCAATAAATAATCAAGGCCTTATTTGAAAGATATTTGAAAACAATCCTTTCCCATTTGAATCTAATATCTTAAGAAAATTATGAAAAATCTTATACAATTAAAGTGTATTGAGATTAATCATGTTATGATTAGAGAACCATACAATTTGTATAGCAAATCGTTATACAAAAGATCTTTCATCAAATGGTATAACTCCATTCCAAGAAAAAATATTCTTATCCTCCACTAATTTATACAAAATTGTAAATTATTTGCTTGTAAGCAAGTATGATGAGCCTTCTTCTCATGACAAATCGAAGGCATTCATGGATGTTCATAATGAACAAAGATATTATCAAAGAACTTTCGGCATGGTTCTTGATGGTGGAACTATTTTGGGTAGAATTAAATATTCTTCAGATCCAATCAAAGAAGTCTTCAATGATTGGATGGAAGGCCCAAAATGAGGCTATTAATCCAGAAAAATGATTGAGGACAAAATCTTGCTCATTTATTGCTACCAACTCCCATGGATTTGGGTGGAATGTTATACTTGGAAAGGACCCCTTCAATCTTGGTCCTTAAAGATAATTTTTATTAAAATGGTGGAATTTAATCAACATTGAGGATAAGCTCAAGCATATTAAAGCCATTATTAAAGCTTATTCTGAATTAACAATTCCTCAAAAAATATAGATTTTGAGCTATCAATAGACGAGGTATTACAAAGCATCAAAAGACATTATCCTCATGAGACCAAGATTCAACATAAGGAACGTCTCAAAAAAATCTACGAAAATTAACTCACCAAGGTGTTTAATCATCTATATCTCTGCGGCTTGAGTCTTACGTCGGCGTGGAATCCAAGAAACTTAAATTCATAAAGCGGATCCACCGGAAAGAAATAGTTGCTTTTCAAGTAGGATCTTCACCGATGAGAACTACTTTTCATAAAGTGGGTCCCAAAAGAATAATTGCTACTTTCCAAAAGTAGCCATCTTATAATATTATATACCTTCTTGGCCTCTAAGTATATTTTTTATTTAATAATAGTAGCTTTGTATAGTAAAGTTTCTATTTAATAATTATCTATTGCTTAAAAGCAATGTTTCTCTTTGTTTAATAATTGTACCTTTGCTTCAAGCAAAGTCTCTCTATGCCTCCACCTATAAGGAGGCTTTTGTCATATTATGTGTGTGCGGTTTTTCCTTCTCCTCTTCTCTTCTATTCTCCTCTTGTACTCTCCTTAGTTCTTCCTGCTTCCTGCCTACTGTCATCTTGTAAGTTATTTTTAAGTCCTCCACTAATTTACAGTACAAAATTGGCATAAATTATTGGTGTATGTCTGATGAAGCCTTCTTCCTTCTCATGACAAACTAAGGCATTCATTGATGCTCATAATGAACAAAGATATTATCAACAAAGAACTTGATAGTTCTTTAGATGGTGGAACTATTTTAAAGTAGAATTAAATATTCTTCTTCCATCAAAGAAGTCTTCAATGGCGGATGGAAGCGCCCCAAAATGAGATTAATTCCAAAAAAACCATTTTTAGTAATTAAAAATAACTTGCGGTGAGCATAGTACGCAAAACCATGCTAAAGGAAAGTGAGTCTTTGCAAATTAGTATAAATTATCATGGTGGTGTCAAGATGATATTTGTATTCAAATGCCTTTTATTTTAGTCAAAAATTTGACACACATTATTTTGGGAACTCCTTTTCTTCTTAAAATAATGCTATCGCTAAAATTGATGATCGGAATTCAATGTTTTCTATGGAATAAAGAAATCACATTCTGTTTTATCACCAATCCTAAAGAAATTTTCATAAATGAAATGAATAGGCTTAATAATAAGTCTATGCATATAAATTATTTACATGAAGAAATTGCTAGTTTAACCTTTAAACAACAAATTTCTTCCCCAAAATTCAAAGAAAAAATTCAAAATTGCCACAAAACATTCAAAGGAAGTTTGTGGTGACAACATGCATTGGAATGAAAGACTCATGTAGTAGATCTCCCATACATTGATAATTTTAATAAGCGGACATTCCACTAAAGCTCATCCTTGTCGGATGAGCACTAACTTTATGCAAAGATGAGATTGCGATTTATTAAAGAAAGGAATAATTGCAATCCTACTCTTATTGTAGCATTTATGTTATGAATTCGTAGGAAAGAGGAAGACGCGACTTATAATTAATTACAACAAAGTTTTAAAGCGGATCATATATCCAATTCTAATAAAGGATTTATTAAATAGATTGCATAATGTACAATATTTTCCAAATTTTATTTAAAATTAGGATATTCGCAGATCTAGATAAAAGAATCGGATCGCTACAAAATAGCATTTACGGTGCCCTTCGGACATTACGAATGGAATGTGATATCTTTTGGTTTAAAAAATGCACCTTAAATTTCATCATATGTGAATATATTTAAAGATTATTTTAAATATATTTTAGTCTATATTGATGATGTTCTGTTCTCAAACAATATTGAACACTTCAACCATCTAAAAATATTTAAATGGTTAATTTTAAAAAATGGATTAGTTATTTCAGAGCCAAAAATGAAATTATTTCAAACTAAAATTAAATTTTTAGGCCATAATATATCAATGCTTCTATTATACCAATTAATAGAAGTATTGAATTTGCTTTTCGATATCATTTTAGATAAAAAACACTACTGATGGTTCTTAGGAGCTCTCAATTATGTGATTTTTATCAAAATCTTGCCAAAGATCTTACTCTTTGTGATTAAAAAGAACCATGGTCTAATACTCATACCATGACAGTGCACAAAATTAAAGAAAGGGTTCAAAATCTTCTCTGTCTTAATCTTGCGGACCCCCTAGTTTCAAAATTGTTGAAACTGATGCCTCTGATAAGGGCTATGGAGGTATCTTAAAGCAGCGAAAAAATTTTAAAGAAGAATTAGTTCACTTTATTTCTGGTAAATAGAATTCTACTCAGCAAAAGTATTCCATTATCAAAAAAGAAATGCTTTTTGTGATTAAGTGCATCTCAAAATTTCAAGATGATTAATCACATTTTTCTCCTTCTTATTATTTGTTCCTCAAATACATCATTGAACAAGATGTCAAAATTTAGTTTCAAACAAATTTTGCATCATGGCAATCATGATCGTCTTCGATTTCGACATCGAATTCATTAAAGGTAATGAAAATTCTCTTCCTGATTTTCTGACCCATGAATTTATGTAGTGATGATCAGGGGTGGATCACCCCTCATGGAAAGAATGACCACTCCTAACTGAGGAAGTATTTCTTTTCACGGAGGTCCCGGCCGTGGCCGCCCTAATGGCAAATATTCGGTCAATTCAACAATTGACATGATCAATTTGCAAACTTATCTTTATGGTATTTCCTCTTCAACTACGGTTGAAAAGGGTGAACCCTCTAAAAAAGTAGCAACACCATCCTTGAAAGAAGTCGTTGTACAAGAACCTATTTATTTCTCTAAAGAAATAAAACATAATATTATTAAAATTAATCTCGATTATTCAATAAATAATCCATTGGGCCTTATTTGAAAGATATTTGGGAAACAATCCTTTCCCATTTGAATCTAATCTCTCGAGAAAATTATGAAAAATCTTAATACAATTAAAGTGTATTGAGATTAATCATGTTTATGATTATGAATATAATTTTGTATAGTAAATGCGTTATACAAAAAATCTTTCATCAAAGTGAATGGGGTCTAACTCCATTCCAATAGAAAAATGTATTCTTATCCTCCACTAATTTACAATACAAAATTAGTGTAAATTATTGGTGCTATGTGCAAGTAATGATGAAGGCCTTCTTCCTTCTCAATGACAAATGAAGGCATTCATGGATGTTCATAATGAATAATGATATCATCAACAAATAACTTCCAACACGGTTCTTCATATGGTGGAACTATTTTGGAGCAGAATTAAATATTCTTCGATCCAATCAAAAGGTCTTGATGGATGGAAGCCTCCCAAAATGAGGGCTATTAATCAAAAATGATTCAAGGAAATCTTGCTCATTTCTTCAGAGCACAAATCCCATGGATTTGGAGCTAGAACGTTATACTTGGAAAGTACCCCTTCAATCAGCTGGTCCTTCAAAGATAATTTTTACTAAAATGGTGGAATTCAATCAACATTGAGGATAAGCTCAAGTAAATTAAAGCCATTATTAAAGTTTAATCTAAATTAACGATCCCTCAAAAAATTATGGATTTTGAGCTATCATAGATGAGTACTACAAAGAATCAAAGACGTTATCCTCATGAGACCGAGATTCAACATAAAATCTCAAAAAAATCTATGAAATCACTCAAGGTGTTTAATCACCCTATCATATATCTGTGATAGTGGTCTTACGGCGTCGAATCATGGAGAAACTTAAATTCATAAAGCAGACCCACCAGAAGAAATAATTGCTACTTTCTAAAGTAGCCGCTTATCTTCACCAAGGAACCTACTTTACATAAAGTGGGTCCCACCAAATGAAATAATTGCTACTTTTCAAAAGTAGCCATCTTATAATATTCTATACCTTTGCTTAGCCTCTAAGCAATGTATCTTTTTTATTTAATAATAGTAGCTTTGCTTAATAGCAAAGTTTCTATTTAATAATTATACCGTTGCTTAGCTTCTAAGCAATATTTCTCTTTAATTGTACCTTTGCTTCTAAGCAAGTCTCTCTGTGCCTCTCATATAAGAAGGCTTTTGTTTTGTATTATGTGTGCTCGATCGGTGCTCAATTTTCCTTCTTCTTCTCTTATTCTCCTCTTGTACTCTCCTTAGTTCTTCCCTTTACCTGCCTATTGTCATCGTGTAAGTACTTTTAAGCTTTAATAAATAAGTGTTTTATATATCTTGGTTTAAGTGCATTGAGCCATGATGGGGTAAATCCACAGGGAAGGATGTAAGAGATTTGTTGTTACATGTCACCATGCTTTGGATGAACCAGTACTTTGTTCATTCCTCCCATGGCTTTATCCCGTCTTCATCACAAATGGCCATTGCGTGATGCTTGATAGTGATAAGTCCTATTTATTATTGAATGTCTAGGATAATTCTTTGGTAGAGGTTTATATTCCCATCTTCGTCATAAATGGCCGTAAATCCTTGTTGTGTAAGGCTTAAAAGGGTTGTAAGTCCTATTTTGTTGATGGAAGATTATTCTAATGGAGGTTTATACTTTTTTTTATCCTTGTGGTAATTTGTTTTCTCCCTGCATCATCTTCCTCTCTCCCTTTTCCCCTTTTGGTTATATGGCTTCTATTCTAAATTCTAATCTAACGATTAGAAATAATAATTTAATCAAGAACTCAAATGGCGAGTTCCCTTGAATGAAGAAGACCTAAATAGATGGTTTCTCCCAAAGATTGATAAAACTATCATTTATCAATTTGGAACTTTTGATTTTAAGGAAAATCTTCTTGAAATTGTAGAACAACTTGTAGATCAAATGGATAAAACCATTTATCTACTAACATTTGAAGATTTGCATAAATATATCCAAGATTTTAAATATATTCATATAGGGATGATACAAATAGCATTCAAACCTTTAACCCTTAAAGGTCTAAATGCTTCTATTTTAGCAAGCCTAAGAGATGGCAGATGCCTCCACTCAATCCCTTATGAGTGTTGTAGAGACTATGTCAGGCGTTTATTTCTACCTTTCCCAATCTATCTTTCGATATAAATCTTTTGAAGCTCTAAAATTATATTTACTTTATGGTTATGATTTCTTCGGTTCTAAAACTATTGCTCTAATTTTCAAAATTCATTTTGCATTTTAAATACTCTAAATCCTAGAGTTTCATTCAGCCAAACAAAATTACCGATTGAAACAAATCTATTAGCATCCAATTTCTACTAACAGAGTGATTAAATGGAATGAGGTGGTATTTCCTAACTCATGGACTATACCATCTGCGTTCACACCAAGACCTTCCATTAATCAAGATGTAGATCAGATAATTCAAACAGCTGATGGCGATGTTGAAGTTAGATTCAACCCTCGTTGATCCATTACACTTCCTAGGGTTTCTATCCCTTCTGAAACCTCAGAGAAGTCTAGATCGGATGGTTCACACACTCCGAACCATCGGTCAGGCCCTTCACCTAAAATCATATCTCATCTAGTGAGAGAAAATCAATCTCCCACTCCATAAATGAACTTTAGTCTTAATGAGCTACAATAGGTTCTAAGACTAGAGGTTGTTTTGAAGGAATACTTCCAACCAAAGTATGATAATTTTTTATTTTAGAAGTTTTACTTCAACAACGTCTGAAATAAATGATTTATATTTTGAGAAAATGAGAGAAAGAAATAGTCAAGTTAGGCAACTATTCCTTTCATCATGGTTTTGCTACTTATGCTCAATGCTCATGTTGCTATTTTAACTACCAAAAATGGCAAGCGAGCAAGGAAAAATTATTGAAGCATCTTATCCTCCATCAGTTGTAAAAATAGTGGATGATAAACTTTTAGAATTAGCGGCCTTCAAAAAAAATAAGTTTGATCCATAAATTCTAAAATTTATTGTAATTAAACAACTTAATTATAGTAAATACTTCAAATAATCATTGATCATCTTTTTAGCTAGAGTCCTCAATTAGATGCTTAACAAAATGTTTCTATTCGAAACTAGCAAAGCTTGAAAAAAGCTTCTACTAGTATAAACCCATTTGTGAAACCTTTTATCCAACCACCTCTGGCTCTTAAGTTAGACTCTCTTGAAGACATTGAATTTGATTCTAAATTTAAGTGAAAAGTATGTAGGAGCTCTTAAATATATCATGTTGGATGAAGATTCAACCAAATCTTGATCAATCAAGTAATATTGACAAAGTTCAAAACTATTTTCAAGAATTACAAGATCCTCATCCTCCTTTTGATATCCAAAACTTTCTTATCCAAAGAAAAATTTGGAAAAAATTATTATAAAAAACTCACTCTCGATTTATTATTTGAGGAAGATACTCATTTCATAGAAATTCCATGATGGAGATTCTTTTATTTTAATGGAATATTGATGGACTTTAGAACATCAAATCATTTCTTCATCGAATGCTTATGTTTTGCTCTTCTGTTCAATCTATACATCAAGCAAAACCACATATTGTATTTCGAGCCATCATTTGATTCTCTGGAACTCAAAGGATGGTGGGATAATTCTCACTATTCTCAAAGGGAAGACCTCCTTAGCAAATTAATTTAAGTACTAAGGATCTTCCAAAAGAAAAACGACAAAAATGATAATATGGTCTATAATCTTCTTCAAATAATTATAGATCATTTTGCTTTGGATCCATTGGAGATCAAGGAGAAAAACTCACTCCAAAAAACTAAGATGTCAATCCTTAACCCATTTTGATGGTACAAGGATATATTTCTAGCGTCATGACACTTTATGATGCCAATAGCCTTCTTGGAAGCAAAAATTCATTAAAGGCCTTCCCAATCTATTTCTTTGAAAAGGTTAAGGTTTCTCTTCACCTCTTTGATGGAACCATCCCATATAAAACTACATATGAAAACCTTATTTCATGTATTAAAAGCGGTTTTGCAATTTGCTCGATCTTAAAAAGATCAAATGAAAAGAAAACTTACTTGAGCGCAAATAGTTTGATTGATCAATTCAAACTATGATCCTCGTGCGTCCTTTATCTTCCAAACACAAGGGAAAAAACATGAAAGATTTTTTTTTCCCTATGAAAAAAAACATCATAAAATGACAAATTAAAATCACAAACAAACTCATCCCTCGGTTCTAAAACCAAAAGACAAGAGAAATAAAATGTTATAAATGGCGTCTGTCATTATGCTAAAATGCTTTGAGAAGAAGTTAAATGAACTTGAGATTGAAGACTAAAACAAACTCGATGAAAATTCACTTACATCCTGATTCGAAAAGAATCAAAAGAAGAAGAAGATCATATTTCATTCTCATGAGATTCTGATAAATCTGATAAATCTAACTGCAATCTTATCAGATAGATTATTATAAAATATAATAAATTTGGACAGTGCGTATCGCTCACCCACGAGCAAAAGGACCAATTAATTAAACTTTTAGCACAAGTTGAAGATGATTCAACTCGTGATAAAATTATCGATCTTCTTAATGATAAGAAGAAAGATAAACTAGAAAAATTTAATTATAAGCCTCCTATATACTCCTTATCAGAAGTATTTAAGAAAAAAATCTGAGGCAAGTTCATCATCTTCTAATTTAGCTTCTTTAATAGAGCTAAAAATTGAATTAAAGAAAGTAAAATTAGAAGTTTAGCAAATTAAAGCTAAGCAAGAGCAAATGAATGGCCATCTAATGGATCTTGAAATTAATCAGACATTCATTTGAAAATATAAAAGATCTAATCAAGATCGGGTTTCTTACAAAATATTCAAAGGGCAATATACCATGGTATATTTCCATCAAATTAATTATAAATGAAGAATTTATTTTACCAAATTTAATTGTTGATAGTGATTTAAATTGTATACAAGAAGGAATAATTCCTTCTAAATATTTTGAAAAAATTAGCCGAGTTAAAGCGACGAGCGGTGAGTCTTTACAATCTGTTTATATTCTGTCTTTGCAAATGTGTAAATCCCTATTATGAGGTTTGAAAGGGTTGTAAGTCCTATTTTGTTTATGCAGGAAGATAATTCTCTAATGGAGGTTTATACTTTGTTTATCTTTTGTAATAATTTATTCCAAACTCTCTGCATCATCTTTCTCTCCTTTTCCCCTTTTTGGATATATGGCTTCTACTTCTTCAGTAACTTCTAACGAATAATTTAATAAAAGATGAAATGATAGTTGAATGAAGAAGACAAATAGATGGTCTCCCAAAATTGATAAAACTATCATTTATCAATTTGGAACTTTTTAAAGGAAAATCTTTTGTGATAGAACAAACCATTCATCAAATGGATAAAATTCTGGAACTCTAAAGGATGGTGGGATAATTTTCTCATTTGTTCAAAGGAAGACCTCCTTAGCAAATTGACTAAGGATCTTTAAACAAAAATAATGAAAATTTATAATCTTCTCCAAATTATAGATCATTTTCTTTGGATCCATTGGAGATCAAGGAGAAAAAATTCTACCTCAAAAATTAAGATGTCCATCCTTAACCCATTTTTGATGATACAAGGATATATTTCTAGCACACTTTATGATGCCTTAGCCTATTAAGCAAAATTCATTGAAGACCTTTCAATCTATTTAGAAAAGGTTAAGGTTTCTCTTTGCCTCTATGATGGAACCATCCCATATGAAACTCTTACATATGAAAACCTTATTTCTGCATGTATTAAAATTGGTTTAGCAATTTGCTCTGATCTTAAATTAAAAGTGGTTTTGCTTGATGTCTAGATTGAATAGTAGCAAACATAAGCATTCGATGAAGGGTATGAATGATTTGATGTTCAGAAAGTCCATCAATATTCCATTCATATAAAGAATCTCATAGAAATTTCTACTAAAATGATCTTCTCAAATAATAAATAGTGGGTTTTATAATAATGTTTTCCAAATTTTTCTTTGGATAAGAAAGTTTTTGGATATCAAGAGGTGGATGAGGATCTTGTAATTCATTCCTCCCATGGCTTTATCCCATCTTCATCACAAATTGCCATCCCTATTGCGTGATGCTTGATAGGGTGATAAGTCCTGTTTATTGTTGACTGTCTGGGATAATTCTTTGGTAGAGGTTTATATTCCGTGTTCATCGCAAATGGCCATAAATCCCTGTTGTGTGAGGCTTGAAAGGGTTGTAAGTCCTCTTTTCATTGGTAGAAGATAATTTATTCTCTTGGAGGTTTATACTTAGTTTATTTTATCCTTATGTGGTGATTTGTTTCAAACTCTCCATCATCTTCCTCTCCCTTTTCCCCTTTTGGATATGGCTTCTACTTCTTGAGTAACTTCTAATCAACGATTAGGAGAAAATAATTTAATCAATAACTCAAATGGCGAGTTGAAAGATGACCTAAATAGATGGTCTCTCCCCAAAATTGATAAAACTATCATTTATCAATTTGGAACTAACGATGGCGATGTTGAGTTCTGAACCCTCATCGATCCATTACACTTCCTAGGGTTTCTATCCCAAAACCCTCGGTGGAGCAGACTTTGCTTAAGCAAAGGCATAATTATTAAACAAAGAAAGCGTTGCAAACTAGATGATATAATTATTAAATAGAAACTTTGATGTTAAGCAAAGCTTATTAAATAAAAAAGATACTTTGCTTAGCGACTGAGCAAAGGTACAGAATATTATAAGATGGCTACTTTTGGAAAGTAGCAATTATTTCATTTGGTGGGACCCACTTTATGTAAAGTAGGTTCCTTGCTGGTGAACCCATTTTCGATGGTACAAGGATATATTTCTAGCATGCGTGTTCATCATTGAGAAGGAAGAAGGGCTTCATCATAGCTTGCACATAGCACCAATAATTTACGCTAATTTTGTACTATAAATTAGTGGAGGATAAGAATACATTTTTCTCTTAGAATGGAGTTAGACCCCATTCACTTTGATGAAAGATCTTTTGTATAATGCATTTCTTATACAAAATTGTATGGTTCATCAATCATGATTAATCTCAATACACTTTAATTGTATTAAAATTTTTTCATAATTTTTCTTGAGAGATTAGATTCAAATGGGAAAGGATTGTTTCTAAATATCTTTCAAATAATGCCCTATTATTTATTGAATAATATTAATTTCAATAATATTATGTTTTATTTCTTTAGAGAAATAAATAGGTTCTTGTCTTGATGACATCTTTAGGGATGGTGTTGCATTTTAGAGTTTCACCATTGAAGAGGAAGTACCAAAGATATGTCTTTTCATCGTCAATGTTGAATTGATTGGATCTTTGCCATTATAGCGGCCATGGCCATGACCTCCACAAAAAAAAGACTTCCTCGATTAGGAGTGGTCATTCTTCCATGCGGGGTGATCCACCATGATAGAAAAGTATTCCGGATCAAAAAAAAGAAGATTTTATTACCTTTTAATGAATTATGTGAAATCAAATATAGAGGCTATTGCCATGATGCAAAAATTTTTTTGAAACTAAATTTTTAACATCTTGTTGAATGTATTTGATTGAGAGCAGTCAATATGAAGGAGAAAATGTTGATTATCTTGGAATTTTGAGATGCACTTAATCATAAAGTATTTCTTTTGATAATGGAATACTTTGGAGTATTCCATTTGATAAAAGTGAACTAATTCTTCTTTAGAATTCTTTTTCTAGGATACCTCCATTGCCCTTATGAGGCATGTTTCAACAATTTTGAAACTAAGATTAAAGAGGGAAGGTTTTGAACCCTTTCTTTAATTTTTGCGCGCATGGTATGAGTCGGACTATGGTGGGATTCTTTTAATGTCAAAAGTGGAGATCTTTGTCGATAAAATACACTGAGAGCTCCCAAGAACCTTAGCGGTTTTATTTAAAATGCTAAAATTTGTTAGAAAATTCAATACTTCTAATTATGAGAAGCATTGGATATATTATGGCCTAAAATTTATTGAAATAATTTGATTTTTGGCTCGAAATAACTAATCCATTTTTAAAATTAAACATTTAAATATTTTAGATGGTTGAAGTGTTCATCGATATTGTTTGAGAATCGAGATCATCAATATAGAATTAAATATATTTAAAATAATCTTTAAATATATTATTCATGATATCTTTGAAATTGAAGGTGCATTTTTTAAACTAAATGGCATTACGTTCCATTGTAATGTGAAGACAAAATATCTTATTTTATAGCGATTTGATTCTTTTGGATCTAATATCCATTTTAAATCAAATTTGGAAAATATTTTTACATTATGCAATCTATTTAATAAATCCTTTTATAAAAGATACTTTAGCGGCTAAGAAAGAATATTATAAGATGGCTACTTTTGAAAGTAGCAATTATTTCATTTGGTGGGCTTTATGTAAAGTAGGTTCCTTGGTGAAGATAAGGCTACTTTTGAAAAGTAATCAATTTTCTGGTTTACCTTTATGAATTTAAGTTTCTCTGGATTCACGTTTCGTCAGAAGACTACTTGTATATAGATAGGGTGATTAAACACCTTGGCGTTGTTTTGTAGATTTTTTGAGGTTCCTTATGTTGAATCTTATCTCAGGATAACATCTTTTGATGCTTTGTAAACCTCATTTCTTGATAGCTCAAAATGTAGTTTTTTGAGGATCATTAATTGAATAAGCTTTAATAAGGCTTTATTTGCTTGAGCTTATCCAATGATTGAATTACCATTTTAATAAAATTATCTTTGAAGGATCAAGAGGGTCCTTTCCAAATAATTCGCTCCAAATCCATGGGATTTGGCAAAATGAAGAAAAAACAAGATTTTGTCCTTGAATCATTTTTTTAGGATTAATAACCCTCATTTTGGGGCAACTTCCATCTAGTCATTGAAGTCTCTTTGATTGGATCTAGAAGAATATTTAATTCTCCAAAATAGTTCCACCATCAAGAACCATCTTTGAAGTTTTTGTTTATGATATCCTTGTTCATTTGGACTTTCGAACATCAAATCATTCATACCCTTCCAATGCTTATGTTTTGCTCGATGTTGACATCAATGGGATTATGATTTGTTCAATCAGAGTAGTTCATTCAGCTGGTTGAATAACTTTTTGAATTTTAGGATTTAGAGTATTTAAACTCGAAAATGAATTCTGAAAATTAGAGTAATAGTTTCAAAACCCGGAAGAAAATCATAACCATAAAGCTGTAAATATAATTTTAGAGCTTCAACAAGGTTTATATCAGAAACAGATAAACTTAGATTGGGAAAGGTGTTGAAATAAACTGGCCAGTGACATAGGCTAGTCTCTACAACACTCATTAGGGATTGAGCCCAATGAAGGCATCTGCCATCTCTTAGGCATGCTAAAATAGAATTATTTAGACTTTTAAGGATTAAAGGTTTGAATGCTATATGTATCATCCCTATATCCTTGAATCATTTTTCTGGGATTAATAGCCCTCACTGGTATCAGAGCCATGATGGGGGTAAATCTCTGGGGAGGGGAAGGATGTTAGAGATTTTTTGTTGCATTTCACCATGCTTTGGATAAACTAGTACTTTGTTTATTCCTCCCATGGTTTTATCCTGTCTTCATGAATGGCCATCATTTTTGATGCTTGATAATGATAAGTCTATTGTTGGTCGGATAATTCACGGTAGAGGTTTATATTCTTCTCATCAAAATGGTAAATCCTTTTTTGAGGCTTGAAAGGGTTGTAAGTATTATTTTTGTTGACTATCTAGGAAGATAATTCTCTAATGGAGGTTTATACTTAGTTTGTTTTATCTTTATGTGGTAATTTGTTTTAAATTCAATCATCTTCCTCTCTCACTTTTTCCCCTTTTGGTTATATGGCATCTACTTCTTTTAAAGTAACTTCTAATCTAACGATTAGGAGAAATAATAATTTAATCAAGAACTCTGAAATGGCAGAGTTCTCCTTTAATGAAGAAGACCTAAATAGATGATCTCTCCCCAAGATTGATAAAATTATCATTTATCAATTTGAAACTTTTGATTTTAAGGGAAAATCTTGATTGAAGAACAAACCATTCTTGTCTCAAATGGATAAACCATTTATCTACTAACATTTGAAGATGCATAAATATATGCAAGATTTTACATATATTCATATAGGGATTATCTGAAGCATTCAAACCTTTAACCATAAAGTCTTAATCTTCTATTTTTAAAAACCTAAGGATGGCGGATGCTTCATCTCAATAATAGTGTTGTAGAGACAGCTTATGTCACGCTGAACAATTTCAACACCTTTCCTAATCGGTTTATCTCTTTCGATATAAATCTTTTGAAGCTTTACATTTAGACTTTATGGTTATGATTTCCTTCAGGGTTTTGAAACTATTGCTCTAATTTTTAGAATTTATTTTCTAGTTTTAAATAATCTAAATCCTAGAGTTTGAAAAAATTTATAAGCCAACTACTGATTGAAATAAATGTTGGCATCATATTTACTAGCAGTGATTAAATGGAATGAGGTGGTATTTCGACTCATGGACTATATCATCAGTGCACCAAGACCATCCATTAATCAAGATAGATCAAATAATTAGCTGATGGCATGTTGAAGTTGATTCAACCCATCGATCCATTACACTTCCTAGGGTTTCTATCCTTTAGAAACCTCGAGAAATCTAGATGGGATGGTTCACACTCTCTTGAACCATCGGTTAGCCTAAATAAAAATCATATCTATGAGAAAATCAATCTCCCACTCCATAAAATGAACTTTAGTTTATGAGCTACATAAGCTCAGACTAGAGGTTGTTACGAAGGAATACTTCCAACCAAATTACAATAATTTTGTACTTGGTATAGAAGTTTACTTCCAAGCGTCTGAAATAAATAATTTATATTTTGAAAAATGAGAAATAGTCAGCCAAGGCAACTATTCCTTTGTCATGGTTTTGATTACCATGCTTAATCTTTGAAGTTTTATTTTAAAAAATGGCAAAGAGCAAGAAAATAATTGAAGCATCTTATCCTCCATCATTGTAAAATGGTGGATGATAAACTTTAGAATTAGCGTAAAAAAAAAGTTTGATCCATAAATTCTAAAGAATTTATTATTACAACTTAATTATAGTAATAGTATACTTCAAATAATCCGATCATCTTTTTTAGCCTAGAGTCAAATGAAGATGCTTAAAAAGGTTTCTAGAAACTAGCAAAAACCATAAAAAGCTTCTACTAGTATAAACCCATTTGTAAAACCTTTTATCCAACCACCTCTAAATTTTAAGTTAGACCCTCTTATGAAGACATTCAAAATTTGATTCTAAATTTAAGTGAAAAGTATGTAGGAGCTCTTGAAGATATCAGTCAATCGGATGAAGATTCAAATGAATCCTCAACCTAAATTGATACTGATCAATCAAGTAATATTAAAAAAGTTCAATACCTTTTTCAAGAATTACAAGATCCTCATCCTCCTCTTGATATCCAAAAACTTTCTTATCCAAAGAAAAATTTGAAAAATATTGAGGGAAAGAAAAGGACTTTGAAAAGAGAGTCAAAGAGTACTTCAAATTATTAGACTGGGAAGATAATTCTCTAATGGAGATTTTTACTTAGTTTGTTTTATCCCATCTTTGATCTTCTTAATGATAAGAAGAAAGATAAACTAGAAAAATTTAATTACAAGCCTCCTATATACTCCTTATCTGAAGTATTTAAGAAAAAAATCTGAGGCAAGTACATCATCTTCTAATTTAGCTTCTTTAGCAGAGCTAAAAACTGAATTAAAGAAACTAAAATTAGAAGTTTAGCAAATTAAAGCTGAGCAAGAGCAAATGAATGGTCATCTAATGGATCTTGAAATTAATCAGAAGACGCCCAATTCATTTGAAAATATAGAAGCCGATTCTAATCAAGAACTAGGTTTCTTACAAAATATTCAAAGGGCAATATACCAAAAATGGTATATTTCCATCAAATTAATTATAAGTATACAAGAAGGAATAATTTCTTCTAAATATTTTGGAAAAAACTAGCCAACGGTTAAAGGCAGCCGATGGTGAGTCTTTACAAATTAAGTATAAATTATCATCTGCGGCAGTGTGTCAAGATGATATTTGTATTCAAATGCCTTTTATTTTAGTCAAAAATTTGACACAACACATTATTTTGGGAACTCCTTTTCTTCTTAAAATAATGCATCACTAGAATTGATGATGAATTGATGTTTTCTTTGGGATAAAGAAATCACATTTTCACCAATCTAAAAAAAAATCATAAATGAAATGAATAGGCTTAATAATAAGTCTATGCATATAAATTATTTACAAGAAGAAATTGCTAGTTTAACTTTTAAACAATAAATTTCTTCCCAAAATTCAAAAGAAAAAATTCAAAATTGCCACCAAAATTCCAAAGGAAGTTTGTGGTGACAACCCATTACTTTACGGGAAAGAAAGACTCATGTAGTAGATCTCCCATACATTGATAATTTCAATGAGCAGACATTCCCACTAAGGGTCATCCTGTCGGATGAGCACTACTTGCTTTATGCAAAGAGAGATTCTTGATTTATTAAAGAAAAAGAAAGGAATAATTGGCAATCCTACTCCTCTTGGTATCACATTCTATATTATGAATTGAGAAAGGAAAGAGAAATTAATTACAAGCCGTTAAACAAAGTTTTAAAATGGATATATCCAATTCTAATAAAGGGATTTATTAAATAGATTGCATAATGCAAAAATATTTTCCAAATTTGATTTAAAATCGGGATATTGGCGGTCAGATAAAAGAATCGGATCATATAAAACAATTTCTGATTGCCATTGGACATTACGAATGGAACGTAATGCCCTTTGGTTTAAAAAATGCACTTTTTGAATTTCAGTATATCATGAATGATATATTTAAAGATTATTTTAAATATATTTTAGTCTATATTGATGATGATGTTACGGTGTTCTCAACAATATTGATGAACACTTCAACCATCTAAAAACATTTAAATGGTTAATTTTAAAAAATGGATTAGTCATTTCAGAGCCAAAATCAAATTATTTCAAACTGAAATAAGATTTTTTGGCCATAATATATCCAATGCTTCTATTATACCAATTAATAGAAGTATTAAATTTTCTAACAAATTTCCTGATATCATTTTAGATAAAAACTAGCTACAACGGTTCTTAGGAGCTCTCAATTATGTAGCTGATTTCTATCAAAATCTTGCCAAAGATGCAACCCCACTCTTTGACAGATTAAAAAGAATCCCCACCATGGTATACTCATACCATGGTACATAATTAAAGAAAAGGGTTCAAAACCTTCTTATCTTAATCTTGTGGACCCTACTAGTTTCAAAATTGTTGCAGATGCCTCGATAAGGGCTATGGAGGTATCTTAAAACGAAAAAATTCTAAGAAGAATTAGTTCACTTTGTTTTACGG
>CM038223.1:150917899-151002683 GCA_021442155.1 Cymbidium sinense
TTCATTAAAGACTTTTTTGATTGGATCCGGAAGAATATTTAATTCTGCACCAAAATAGTTCCACCATCTGAAGAACCATGCTAGAAGTTCTTTGTTGATAATATCTTTGTTCATGATGAACATCCATGAATGCCTTCGCTTTTCGTTGAGAAGGAAGAAGGCTTTCATCATAGCTTGCACATAACACCAATAATTTACACCAATTTTGTACTATAAATTAGTGGAGGATAAAAATATATTTTTCTCTTGGAATGGAGTCAGACCCCATTCACTTTGATGAAAGATTTTTTGTATAATGTATTTGCTATACAAAATAGTATGGTTCATCTGATCACGAACATGGTTAATCTCAATACACTTTAATTGTATTAAGATTTTTCATAATTCTCTCTTGAGAGATTAGATTCAAATGGGAAAGGATTGTTTCCCAAATATCTTTCAAATAAGGACTGATTATTTATTGAATAATCGAGGATTAATTTCAATAATATTCTATTTTATTTCTTTAGAGAAATAAGAGTGACATCTTTAGGGATGGTGTCTGTGTTCTTGTGCAATGACATCTTTAGGATGGTGTTGTTTTTTTAGAGTTTCACCCTTTTCAACCGTAGTTGAAGAGGAAGTACCATAAAGATAAGTTTGCAAATTGATCATGCCAATTATTGAATTGACCAGATCTTTGCCATTAGAGCGGGCATGGCCACGACCTCCATGAAAAGAAAGATGTCCTCAATTAGGAGTAGTCATTCTTCCATGTGGGGTGATCCACCCCTGATCGTCCCTGCAAGAATTCATGGGTCAGAAAATCAGGAAGAGAATTTTCATTACCTTTAATGAATTCGATGTCAAAATCAAGACGAGAGGCCATGATGCAAAATTTGTTTTGAAACTAAATTTTTGACATCTTGTTCAATGATGTATTTGACTGAGAAGTCAATACGAAGGAGAAAATGTTGATTAAGTAAATCATCTTGAATTTTGAGATTAATCAATCATAAAGCATTTTTTTTTTGATAATGGAATACTTTGAGTAGGATTCCATTTACCGTAAATAAAGTAATTCTTCTTTAGAATTCTTCACGCTTTAAGATACCTCCATAGCTTTATCGAGGCATTTGTTTCAACAATTTTGAAACTAGTAGGTCCAAAGATTAAGACAGGGAAGGTTTTGAACCCTTTCTTTAATTTTTGCATATGGTATGAGTATCGCACCATGGTGGGGATTTTTTAATCTTCAAAGAGTTCGATCTTTGGCAAGATTTTGATAGAAATCGCACATATTGAGAGCTCCTAAGAACGTAGCTAGTTTTATCTAAAATGATATCAAATTTGTTAGCAAAATTCAATACTTCTATTAATTGGTATAATAGAAGCATTGGATATATTATGGCCTAAAAATCTTATTTCAGTTTGAAATAATTTGATTTTTGGCTCAGAAATAACTAACCCATTTTTAAAATTAACCATTTAAATATTTTTAGATGGTTGAAATGTTCATCAATAGTATTTGAGAACACAAGAACATCATCAATATAGACTAAAATATATTTAAAATAATCTTTAAATATATTATTCATGATATGCTGAAATTTAGAAGGTGCATTTTTTAAACATAGGGCATTACGTTCCATTTGTAATGTCCAAAGGGCACCGTAAATGCTGTTTTATAGCGATCCAATTCATTTATCTGGATCTGCCAATATCCTAATTTTTAATCAAATTTGAAAAATATTTTTGCATTATGCAATCTATTTAATAAATCCCTTTTATCACGAGTTGAATCATCTTCAACTTAAAAGTTTAATTAATTGGTCCTTTTGCTCATGGGTGAGTGATCTGCACTCATATTTATTATATTTTTATAATAATCTATCTGATGATAACAGTTAGATTTATCGATTTATCAATAATGAGATGAAGATGAAATATGTTCTTTCTTCTTCTTTCATTCTTCGTAATGAGGATGTAAGAATTTTCATCGTGGTTTATTTAACCCTTCTTCAATCAAGTTCATTTAACTTCTTCTTGATGCAATTTCAATAATGACCTCAGACGGCACATTTGTAATATTTTATTTCTCTTGTCTCTTTGGTTTTAAAACCGAGGGATGAGAGTGCTTGTGTTATGAATTTATCACATTTTTTTATGACGTGATTTTTCACGTAGAAAAATAGTTTTTCGTGTTTTTTCCTGTGTTTATAAGAGGACACCGAGGATCATTGAATTGCTCACAATTCTGTCAAGTCTTTGTGCTCAAGTAGATATTCTCTTTTCATTTGATCTTTTAATTTAAGATCGAAGATTACTAAACCGCTTTTAATACATGTAAATAAGATTTATATGTAAGGGTTTCATATGGGATGGTTCCATAAAGATGAAGAGAAACCTTAACCTTTCAAAATAGATTAGGAAGGCCTTCAATGAATTTTTTTTTTCCGAAGGCTATTGGCATCATAAAGTGTCATGACGCTGCTAGAAATATATATCCTTGTACCATCAAAATGGGTTAAGGATGGACATCTTAATTTTGGAGTAGTGTTTTTCTCCTTGATCTCCAATGGATCCAAATAAAATGATCTATAATTGTTTGGAGAAGATTATAGACCAAATTTTCATTAGGTTTTGTGTCTTTTGGAAGATCCTTAGTACTGTCAATTTTGCTAAGGAGGTCTTCCTTTGAGGAATAAAGAGAAAATTATCCCACCATCCTCTCAGAGTTCCAGAGAATCCTGAAATGATGGCTCGAGTGACAATATGAAGTTTTGCTTGATGTCTAGATTGAACATAAAGAAAACATAAGCATTCAATGAAGGGTATGAATGATTTGATGTTCAAAGTCCATCAATATTCCATTCATATAAAGAATCTCCATCAAGAATTTCTAAAATGAGTATCTTCTCAAATAATAAATAGAGGTGTTGTTTTTTATAATAATGTTTTTCCAAATTTTTCTTGGGATTAGAAAGTTTTTGGATATCAAAAGGATGAGGATCTAATTTGAAAAGGTTTTGAACTTTTCAATATTACTTGATTGATCAAGATCGCTTATTCAAGATCATTGAATCTTCATCCCATTGACGATATCTTCAAGAGCTCCTACATACTTTTCACTTAAGTTTAGAATCAAATCAATGTTCAAGAGAGTCCTATTAAGAGCCATTAGAGGTGGTTGAATAAAGGTTTCACAAATGGGTTTATACTAGTAGAATTTTTTCTCAAGCTTAGTTTCGTGGCTAGAACCTTTTGTTTAAGCATCGATCGATTTTAGACTCTAGGCTAAAAAGATGATCGTGATTATTTGTATACTATTACTATAATTAAGTTTTTAATTACGAATAAATTCCTTTAGAATTTGTGATCAAACTTATTTTTTTTGAAGGTCGCTAATTCTAAAGGTTTATCATCCACCATTTTACAATTGATGAGGATAAGATGCTTCACTTATTTTCCTTTCGCTTGCCATTTTTTTGGTAGTTAAATAGCAACTGAGCGATTGATAGAACCCAAAACTATGTGAAAGGAATAGTTTTGTTTTGACTATTTTCTCTCTCATTTTCTCAAAATATAAATCATTTATTTGAGATTGGTCTTGAGAAGTAAAACTTCTATACCAAGTACAAAATTATCATACTTTGTTGGAAGTATTCCTTGTAACAACCTCTCTAGTCTAAAACCTATGTAGTGACTAAAGTTCATTTCAGTGAGATTGATTTTTCTCACCGATGATGATATGATTTTATTTAGGCAAAATTTCTTCATGGTTCAAAGTGTGAACCATATCTACTCTCTAAGATTTCTAAGGATAGAAACCCTAAGAAGTGTAATGGATCGATGAGGGAATCGACTTCAACATCGCTATTTGAATTATGATACATCTTGATTAATGGAAGGTCTTGGCCCATAGATGGTATAGTCCATGAGTGGAAATACCACCTCATTCCATTTAATCACTATGTTAGTAGAAATATGGGATGCTAACAGATTTATTTCAATCAGAGTAGTTCGTTCGGTTGGTTGAACAGCTTTTCAAACTCTAGGATTTAGAGTATTTAAAACTCAAAAATGAATTCTGAAGATTAAAGCTATAGTTTCAGAACCTGGGAAAAAATCATAACCATAAAGCTGTAAAAGTAATTTTAAAGTTTCAAAAAGATTTATATCAGAAAGAGATAAACTCAAATTGGGAAAGGTGTTGAAATAAACAAAGTCTGACATAGTTGGTCTCTACAACACTCATAAGGTATATGAAGGCATCTCATCTCTATTTGCTAGAATAGAAGCATTTAGACCTTTTAAGGTTAAAGGTTTGAATGCTATCAGATCATCCATATAAATTTATTTAAAATCTGATATATTTATGATCTTCAAACGGGATAAATGGTTTTATCTATTTGATCTATAGAATGGTTTGTTCTATAGTTTTCAAAGATTTTCCTTAAAATCAAAGTTCCAAATTGATAAATGATAGTTTTATCAATCTTGGGAGAGACCATCTATTTAGGTCTTATTCAAGGGAACTTCCATTTGAAGTTCTTGATTAAATTATTATTTCTCCTAATTATTAGATTAGAAGTTACTTGAAGAAGTACCATATAACCAAAAGAGGAAAAGGAGAGAGAAGATGATGTGGAGAATTTGAAATAAATCACCACATAAAAAAACAAACAAGTATAAACCTATTAGAGAATTATCTTCGCATCCAACAAAAAATAGGACTTACAACCCTTTCAAGCCTCATGCAACAGGGATTTACCATTTCATGAAGATTCATATAAACATCTACCGTGAGAATTATCTGAACACAAAAAAGACTTATCACTATCAAGCATCAAAAAGATGGCCATTTATCACATATAAGGCCATGGGAGGAATGAACAAAATCTTCATCCATAGCATTCTTACAAAGGTACAATTATTAAACAAAGAGAAATTGTTTAGAAGTTAAGCAAGATAATTATTAAATAGAAACTTTGTCTAAGCAAAGCTACTATTATAAAATAAAGTTACTTTTTTAGAGGCTACAAAGGTACAAAATATTATAAGATGGTCGCTTTTGGAAAGTAGCAATTATTTCTTTTGTGGGACTCATTTTATGTAAAGTGGTTCCTTCTGAAGATAAGTTTCTACTTTGGAAAGTAGAATTATTTTTTTGGTAACATGAATTTAAGTTTCTCCTGGATTCCATGTCGACGCTTATCGGAATAGAGATATAGATGTGATTAAACACCTTCAAGATTTTGTAGATTTTTTTGAGAGCTCCTTGTTGAATCTCCTCATGATAACATCTTTTGATGCATAGACCTATTGATATATCAAAATTCATTGAGGATCATTAATGAATGCTTTAATAATGACTTTAATTTTCTTGAGCTTATCAATGTTGATTGAATTCCACCATTTTAGTAAAATTATCTTTGAAGGACCAAGCAGAATCCTTTCAAGTATAATGTTAAATTCAGCCATGGGATTTGGCAATCCTGAAGAAATGAGAAAGATTTTGTCCTTGAATCATTTTCTAAATTAATAAATTTCATTTTCATCATCATTGAAGACTTTGATTATTGAAGAATATTTAATTGCAAAATAGTTCCACCATCCAAGAACCATGAAGTTCTTTGTTGATAATATCTTTGTTCATTATGAACATCCATGAATGTTCATTTGTCATTGAGAAGGAAGAATCATCATAATTAATATAGCACCAATTGAATTTTGTATGTAAATTAATGGAATACATTTTCTCTTGGAATGGATTTAGAATGCTGATGAAAGATCTTTGATAACATTTGCTATACAAAATTGTATGGTTCTCGATCACAATATGATTAATCTCAATACACTTTAATTGTAAGAAGATTTTTTCATAATTTTCTAGAGATTAGATTCAAAAAGGATTGTTTCCCAAATATCATCAAATAAGGCCCACATTATTTATTGAATAATCGAGATTAATTTCAATAATATTTATTTTATTTTTTAGAGAAATAAACAAATTCTTATGCAATGACATCTTTAAAATGGTGCAACTTTTTTTATTTACCCTTTTCAACCAGTAAGAAAGTACCATAAAGATATGTTCTTTAAATCGATCATGCCAATTGAATTGACATCATTTCCATTAGAGCACCAGAATGATTAAAAAGAAAGACTTCTAAATTAATCAAGATGCCCAATTCATGAATAAGTCGATTCTAATCAAGAACCAGGTTTCTTACAAAATATTCAAAGGAAAATATACGAGAAATGATATATTTCCATCAAATTAATTATAAATAAAGAATTTATTTTATTAAATTTAACTGCTCTAGTTGATAGCAGAGCAGATTTAAATTGTATACAAGAAGGAATACCCTTCTAAATATTTTGAAAAAAATAAGCCATTAAAGGCACCAAGGTGAATCTTTACAAATTAAGTATAAATTATCATCAGGCCATGTGTCAAGATGATATTTGTATTCAAATGCCTTTTATTTTAGTCAAAATTTGACACAACACATTATTTTGAACTCCTTTCTTCTTAAAATAATACCATCACTAGAATTAATGATAAGAATTAATGTTTTCTTTGGGATAAAGAAATCACATTTTCTTTTATCACCAATCAAGAAATTATCATAAATGAAATGAATAGTTTAAAATAAGTCTATGCATATAAACTATTTACAAGAAGAAATTGCTAGTTTAACTATTAAACAACAAATTTCTTCCCAAAATTAAAAGAAAATTTAAAATTGCCACCAAGAATTTAAAAGGAAGTCTGTGAAACAATTTTTTCTGAAAGAAAGACTCATGTAGTGGATTCTCATTGATAATCAATGAACAGACATTTAAAGGCTCATCCTTGTCAAATGAACGAGCACTACCTCGCTTTATGCAAAGAAGAGATTGCTGATTTATTAAAAAAAGGAATAATTCAACAATCCTACTTGCCTTGGAGTATATTTTATGTTATGAAAAAAAGGAAAGAGACCGCGACTTGTAATTAATTACAAGCACTAAACAAAGTTTTAAAATGGATCATATCCAATTCTAATAAAGAATTTATTAAATAGATTGATAATGCAAAAATATTTTCCAAATTTGATTTAAAATCGGATATTGGCGATCTGATAAAAGAATCGACGTAAAATAGCATTACTTTCTTGGACATTAAATGGAACGTAATGCCCTTTGGTTAAAAAATGCACCTTCAATTTTAGCATATCATGAATAATATATTTAAAGATTATTTTAAATATATTTTACTATATCATTTGATGATGTTCTGGTATTCTCAAACAATATTGATGAACACTTCAACCATCTAAAAATATTTAAATGGTTAATTTTAAAAAATAGATTAGTCATTAAAATCAAATTATTTCAAAGGAAATAAGATTTTTAGGCCATAATATATCCAATGCTTCTATTATACCAAGTGATAGTATTGAATTTGCTAACAAATTTCGATATCATTTTAGATAAAACCACATGTTTTAGAGCTCTCAATTATGTATGATTCAAAATCTTGCCAAAGATGCTACTCTTGAGATTAAAAAGAATCCCCACCTTGGTCTCGATACTCATACCATGGCAAAAAATTAAAGATTTCAAAACCTTCGCCTTAATCTATGGACCCAATAGTTTCAAAATTGTTGAAATTGATGCCTCTGATAAGGGCTGTGGAGGTATCTTAAAACAACGAAAGAATTCTAAAGAAGAATTAGTTCGCTTTGTTACTGGTAAATGGAATCCTACTCAGCAAAAGTATTCCATTATCAAAAAAGAAATGCTTTCTTTGATTAAGTGCATCTCAAAATTACTAAGATGATTTACTTAATCAAAGATTTTCTCCTTGATTGACTATTCCGGATCATTCAACAAGATGTTAAAAATTTAGTTTCAAAACAAATTTTTGCATCATGGCAATAATCAGATTGATTTTGACATCTAATTCATTAAAGGTAATGAAAATTCTCTTCCGATTTTCAACGAATTCTTAGAGACTATCGTGGATCACCCTGCATGGAAGAATGACCACTCCTAACCGAGGAAGTCCTTTTCACGGAGGTCGCGGCCATGGCCGCACTAATGGCAAAAGATCCGATTCAACAATTGGCATTGATTTGAAAACTATCTTTATGGTACTTCCTCTTCAACTACGCTGAAAAGGGTGAACCTCTAAAAAAGCGCAACACCATCCTAAAGATATCATTGCACAAGAACTTTATTTCTCTAAAAAAAATAAAATAGAATATTATTGAAATTAATCCCTCCGATTATTCAATAAAAAGGCCTTATTTGAAAGATATTTGGGAAACAATCCTTTCCCATTTGAATCTAATCTCTCAAGAGAAAATTATGAAAATCTTAATATAATTAAAGTGTATTGAGATTAATCATGTTTGTGATTAGATGAACCATAAATTTTTTTCTAGCAAATGCACTATACAAAAGATCTTTCATCAAAGTGAATTTTCTAACTCATTCCAAGAGAAATGTATTCTTATCCTCCACTAATTTACAAAGAAAATTGGCATAAATTATTGGTGCTATGAAGCTATGATGAAGGCCTCTTCCTTCTCAATGATAAACAAATTCATGGATGTTCATAATGAACAAGGATATAATCAACAAAGAACTTCAAAGATGGTTCTTGATGGTGAACTATTTTGAGAAGAATTAAATATTCTGATCCAATCAAAGAGTCTTCAATGATGGATGGAAGTTGCCCCAAATGAGGGCTATTAATCCTTAAAATAATTCAAGGACAAAATCTTGCTCATTTCTTTCAATACCAAATCCCATGGATTTGAGCCGAACGTTATACTGGAAAGGACCCCATCAATGTTGGTCCTTAAAGATAATTTTACTAAAATGGTGGAATTCAATCAACATTGAGGATAAGCTCAACCAAATTAAAGCCATATTAAAGCTTATCAATTAACGATCCTCAAACTATGATTTTAAGCTTTTAGATGAGGTACTACAAAGCATCAAAAGACGTTATCCTCATGAGACCGAGATTCAACATAAGGAACGCTCACAAAATCAACCCAAGGTGTTTAATTATATCTCTCAAGGACAAGTAGTCTTTAATCGACGCGGAATCCAATGGAGAAACTTAAATTCATAAAGGACCCATCAGAGAAATAATTGCTACTTTTTCAAAAGTAGCTTATTCAGAAGGAACCTACTTTACAAGTGGTCCCACCAAATGAAATAATTGCTACTTTCCAAAGTAGCCATCTTATATATTATGTACCTTGCTAGCCTCTAAGCAAAGTATCTTTTTATTTAATAATAGTAGTTTTAACAAAGAAAGTTTCTATTAAAAAAATTATATTTGTTAGCTTCTAAGCAAAGTTTCTCCTCTTACTCTATATAAGAATCATTTGTAAATTAGTGCTCGCTTTCCTTCTCCTCTTCTCTTTCTATTCTCTTGTACTCTCCTTAATCTTCTCTAGCCATCATGTAAATTATTTTAAGTTTTAATAAATAAGTGTTTTATATATCCGGTTTAAGTCTATCGAGCCATGATCCTAAAGGATGTTAGAGATTTTTGTTACACATCACCAGAATGAACCAAGATTTTGTTCATTCCTCCCATGGCTTTATCTCTCATCAAATGGTCATCTGTATGATGGAAGGTGATAAGTCCTTAAATTAATCGATAATTCTCTTAGAGGTTTATATTATCTTCATTAAATGGATAAATCTTTTGAAAAGTCCTATTTTGTTGACTCTAAGATAATTCTCAATGGAGGTTTATACTTAGTTTGTTTTATCCTTATGTGGTAATTTGTTTCAAATTCTCCTCAAGATCATCTTCCTCTCCTTTTTCCACTTTAATACATGGCTTCTACTTCTAAGTAACTTCTAATCTAACGATTAGAGAAATAATAATTTAATCAAGAACTCAAATGGAGAGTTCCCTTGAATGAAGAAGACCCAAATAGATGGTTCTCCCAAGATTGATAAAACTATTATTTATCAATTTGGAACTTTTGATTTTAAGGAAAATCTTTATGAAACTAGAACAAACCATTATCGTAGATCAAATGATAAAACTATTTATCTACTAACTTAAGATGCATAAATATATGTAAGATTTTAAATATATTCATATAGGATGATACAGAAAGATTCAAACCTTTAACCCTTAAAGGTCTTGTTTCTATTTTAGCAAGCTAAGAGATATGCCTTCAGGCTCAATCCCTAATGAGTGTTGTGAGACTAGCCTATGTCACAGCCGCCTATTTCAACACCTTTAATAAGATCTCTTTTGATATAAATCTTTTGAAGCTCTAAAATTACATTTATAGCTTTATGGTTAGATTTCTGTTCAAACTATTGCTTAATTCTTCAATTCATTTTTGAGTTTTAAATACTCTAAATAGAGTTCAAATGTTTCAACCAAATAACTACTATAAACAAATCTATAAAGATCTCATATTGCTAAATAAAGTGATTAAATGGAATGAGGTGGTATTTCACTCAAGGACTATACCATCTGTCACCAAGACCTTCCATTAATTAAGATGTAGATGATAAAACAAATGATGGTGATGTTGAAGTTGATTCAACCCTCATCGATCCATTACACTTCCTAGGTTTCTATCCCTTCAAACCTCGTGAGAAGTTAGATCGGATGGTTCACACTCAAACCATCGGAGGCTTCACCTAAAAAATCATATATGTCATGTGAGAGAAAATCAATCTCCTACTCCATCTGAAATGAACTTTAGTCTTAATGAGCTACACAATAGGTTATAACACTAGAGAGGTTATTCTGATGAAATACTTCAAACCAAAGTATGATAATTTTCATACTTGGTATAGAAGTTTTATTTCTCAAGACCAACGTTCGAAATAAATGATCTATATTTGGAGAAAATGATAGAAAGAAATAGTCAAGCCAAGCAACTATTCCTTTCATCGCATGGTTTTTAGCTATTATGCTCAATCACTCAAGTTGCTTTTAACTACCAAAAAATGGCAAACAGAGCAAGGAAAATAATTGAAGCATCTTATCCTCCATCAAAAATGGTGGATGATAAACCTTTAGAATTAGTGGCCTTCGAAAAAATAAGTTTTGATCCACAAATTCTAAAGAATTTATTACTGTAATTAAACAACTTAATTATAGTAATAGTATTTCAAATAATCAATCATCTTTTAGCCTAGAGTCTAAAATCATCGATTTAAACAAAAAAGGTTTCTAAAACTAGAAAGCTTAAAAAGCTTCTACTAGTATAAACCCATTTGTAAAATATTTTATCCAACCACCTCAAAAACTAGCTCTTAAGTTAGGACCCTCTTCTGAAGACATTCAGAATTTGATTCTAAATTTAAGTGAAAAGTATGTAAGAGCTCTTGAAGATATCAATCAACCGGATGAAGATTCAAATGAATCCTCAATAAAGTGATCTCAATCAATCATATTGAAAAAAAGTTTAAAACCTTTTCAAGAATTACAAGATCCTCATCCTCCTCTTGATATCCAAAACTTTCTTATCCAAAGAAAAATTTGGAAAACATTATTATAAAACCCATCTTGATTTATTATTTGAGGAAGATACTCATTTCAGAGGAAATTCTATGATGGAGATTCTTTTATGAATGGAATATTGATGGACTCAACATCAAATCATTCATACCATTCATCAATGCTTATGTTGTTTTACTAATCAAGCAAAAAATCACATATTGCCGAGCCATCATTTCGTATTCTCTGAACTAAAGGATGGTTATAATTTTATGTCCTCAAAGGAAGACCTCCTATTTTGACTTAAGTAAAGGATCTTCCAAAAGAAAAGAAAAAACCTAATGAAAATTCCTATAATCTTCTCCAAATAATTATAGATCATTTTTTTGATCCATTGGAGATCAAGGAGAAAAACTCTTACTCAAAATTAAGATGTCCATCCTTAACCCATTTTGATGGTACAATGATATATTTCAGCATCATGACACTTTATGATGCCAATAGCTACCGGAAGCAAAATTTCATTGAAGGCCTTCCCAATCTATTTGTTTAAAAGGTTAAGGTTTCTCTTTCACCATGAGAAACCATCCCATATGAAACCCTAACATATGGAATTTATTTGCATGTATTAAAGATTAGTTATATGCTCGATCTTAAATTAAAGATCAAATGAAAAGAGAACGCCTACTGAGTAAGATTTTCAAATTATGTGAATAATTCAAGATCCTTTACGTTATTTTCCAAAATAGGAAAACACAAAACTATTTTTCCTAAGCATGAAAAAAAGCACGCCATAAAAAAATGTGATAAATTAATACAAACACAGACTCTTGTTCTAAAACCAAAGAGATAAAAGAGAAATAAAATGTTACAAATTCGCATGTGTCATTACACAAAATGCTCAAGAAGAAGTTAAATGAATTTTGATTAATGGGGTTAAAACAAACTCGATGAAAATTCTACTATCCTCTCGATTCAAGAATCAAGATGAAGAACATATTTCATCTTCAACCTAAGATCATAAATTTGATAAATCTAATCATGTCCTGAACAATTATAAAAATTATAATATAATAAATATGACTCTCAGATACTCACCCAATGAGCAAAAGGACCAATTAATTAAACTTTAGATAAGTTGAAGATTATTCAACTGATAAATTATCATCTTCTTAATGATAAGAAGCAAAGATAAATTAGAAAAATTTAATTACAAGCCTCCTATATACTCATTATCAAAAGTATTTAAGAAAAAAATCTGAGGCAAGTTCATCATCTTTAATTCAACTTCTTTACCAGAGCTAAAAACTGAATTAAAGAAACTAAAATTAGAAGTTCAGAAAATTAAAGTCGAGCAAGAGCAAAATGAATGGTCTCAATGGATCTTGAAATTAATCAAAGATGCCCAATTCATTTGAAATATGAAGGATTCTAATCAAGAACCAATTTCTTACAAAATAAAAAGGCAATATACCACAAATGGTATATTTTCATTAAATTAATTATAAATAAAGAATTTATTTTACCAAATTTATTCTAATGAAGATGATTTAAATTGTATACAGAAGGAATAATTCCTTCTAAATATTTATTTTGAAAGCTTAAAGAAAATCATGAATCTTTACAAATTAAGTATAAATTATCATCTTTCCTGTCAAGATGATATTTGTATTCAAATGCTTTATTTTAGTCAAAATTTGACACAATACATTATTTTGGAACTCCTTTTCTTAAAATAATGTTTATCACTAGAATTGATGATGAAATTAGTTTTCTTTGAGATAAAGAAATCACATTTTATCACCAATCCTAAGAAATTATCATAAATGAAATGAATAGGCTTAATAATGTCATGATATAAAATTTACAAGAAGAAATTGCTAGTTTAACTATTAAACAACAAATTTCTTCCCAAAATTAAAAGCAAAAATTCAAAATTACCAAAAGATTCAAAAGGAAGTCTATGGTGACAACCCATTTTTCTGGAAAGAAAGACTCATGTGGTGGATCTCCCATTGATAATCAATAAACGAGATATTTCCACTAAGGCTCATCCTTATCAAATGAACATCACTACCTCACTTTATTTAAAGAAGAGATATTGATTTATTAAAAAAAAAGGAATAATTGAATCCTACTCTTGGAGTCAAATATTTTATGTTATGAATTTGTAAAAGAAAGAGAGACCGCTAATTTAATTAATTACAAGCCGCTAAAGTTTTAAAATGGATCAGATCAATCAAATAAAAGGAATTTATTAAATAGATTGATAATGCAAAAATATTTTCCAAATTTGATTTAAAATCGATATTGATCATAAAAGAATCGGATCGCTATAAAATAGCATTTTCTTTGGACATTAATAATGGAATGTAATGCCCTTTAGTCTAAAAAATGCACCTTCTGAATTTCAGCATATCATGAATAATATATTTAAAGAAATTTTAATCTATATTGATGATGTTATGGTATTCTTAAACAATATTGATGAACACTTCAACCATCTAAAAACATTTAAATGGTTTAATTTTAAAAATGGATTAGTTATTTGAGCCAAAATCAAATTATTTTAAATAAATAAGATTTTAGCCATAATATATCAATGCTTCTATTATACAATTAATAGAAGTATTGAATTTGTTAATAAATTTCCGATATCATTTTAGATAAAACCAAATTCTAGATTCTCAATTAATGATTTATCAAAATCTTGCCAAAGATCACACTCTTGACAGATTAAAAGAATCCCACCATGGTTTGATACCATATCATGATATGCAAAAATTAAAGAAAGGGTTCAAAACCTATGCCTTAATCAAGCGGACCGATTTAGTTTCAAAATTGAAGATGCCTCGAATGGAGGTATCTAAAGCAAATAAAAGAATTCTAAAGAAGAATTAGTTTGTTTATTTCTAAATGGAATCCTACCGAAAAAAGTATTCCATTATCAAAAAAGAAATGGATTAAGTGCATCAAAAATTCAAGATGATTTGCTTAATCAACATTTTCTCCTTCATATCATGCTCTCAAATACATCATTGAACAAGATGTCAAAATTTAGTTTCAAAACAAATTTTGCATCACAATCATCTTTGTCTTCGATTTTGACATCAATTCATTAAAGGTAATGAAAATTCTCTTCATTTTACCCAAATTCTTAGACGATTTGGATCACCCCATGGAAGAACTACTCTAACCAGGGCGTCTTTCTTTTATGGAGGTGGCCATGGCGCTCAATAGCAAAGATCGGTCAATTCAACAATTGGCATGATCAATTTGCAAACTTATCTTTATGGTACTTCCTCTTCAACTACGGTTGAAAAGGATGAACCCTCTAAAAAAGTTGCAACA
The DNA here is from genome assembly GCA_021442155.1 of Cymbidium sinense. Lineage (NCBI taxonomy): Eukaryota > Viridiplantae > Streptophyta > Magnoliopsida > Asparagales > Orchidaceae > Cymbidium > Cymbidium sinense. Next base: position 150,932,718 of record CM038223.1, read on the forward strand.
CCATCCCTAAAAGATGTCATTGCATAAGAACCTATTTATTTCTCTAAAGAAATAAAATAGAATATTATTGAAATTAATCCCTCTGATTATTCAATAAATAATTTGTGGGCCTTATTTGAAAGATATTTGGGAAACAATCCTTTCCCATTTGAATCTAATCTCTCAAGAGAAAATTATGAAAAAATCTTAATAATTAAAGTGTATTGAGATTAATCATGTTCGTGATCAGACGAATGATATAATTTTATATAGCAAATGCGTTATACGAAAGATCTTTCATCAAAGCGAATGGGGCTTAACTCCATTCCAAGAGAAAAATGTATTCTTATCCTCCACTAATTTACAGTACAAAATTGGCATAAATTATTAGTGCTAGCTATGATGAAGGCCTTCTTCCTTCTCAATGACAAATGAAGGCATTCATGGATGTTCATAATGAACAAAGATATTATCAACAAAGAACTTCCAGCATGGTTCTTCAGATGGTGGAACTATTTTGGAGTAAAATTAAATATTCTTACAGATCCAATCAAGAAAGTCTTCAATGACTGGATGGAAGATGCCCAAAATGAGGGCTATTAATCCCAGAAAAATGTTTCAATGACAAAATCTTGCTCATTTCTTCACGGACTGCCAAATCCCATGGATTTGGAGCTGAATGTTATACTTGGAAAGGACCCCTTCAATCTGTTGGTCCTTCAAAGATAATTTTTACTAAAATGGTGGAATTTAATCAACATTGAGGATAAGCTCAAGCAAATTAAAGCCATTATTAAAGCTTACAGATTAATGATCCTCAAAACTACGATTTTGAAATCGAAGCAACTAAAGCATCAAAGATGTTATCCTCGAGATGAGATTCAACATAAGGAATCAAAAAAATCTGAAAATCAACTTCGCCAGGTGTTTAATCACTCTATATGTCTAATAGTGGTGAGTCTTCGGCGTGATGGAATCCAGGAGAAACTTAAATTCATGGCGGACCCACCGAAGAAATAATTGCTACTTTCCAAAGTGGCGCTTATCTTCATGAACCTACTTTACATAAAGTGGGTCCCACCATAGAAATAATTGCTACTTTCCAAAGTAGCCATCTTATAATAATATTTTGTACCTTTGTAGCCTAAGCAAAGTATCTTTATTTCATAATAGTAGCTTTGCATAATAACAAGTTTCTATTTAATAAATATATCGTTGTAACTTCTAAGCAACATTTTCTCTTTGTTTAATAATTGTACCTTTGCTTCTAAGCAAAGTCTCTCATGCCTCCACCTCTGTATAAGGCTCATCGTGTATTATGTGTGCTCGTGCTTTCATTTTCCTTCTCTTTCTCTTCTATTCTCCTCTTGTACTCTCCTTAGTTCTTCCTACTTCCCTCCTATCATAGTGTAAGTACTTTTTTAAGTTTTAATAAATAAGTGTTTTATATATCCTGGTTTAAGTCTTAGAAAAATTTAATTACAAGCCTCTTATATACTCCTTATCGGAAGTATTTAAGAAAAAAAATCTAAAACTTAAATTTTAAATTTTTCTAAGACTTGTAATTAAATTTTTTTAAGACTTAAACCAGATATATAAACTTATTTATTAAAACAAAATAACTTTTGATAATAACAAAGGTAGGAAGAACCAAATAAGAAAATAGAAAGAAGGAAAGGAGCAGATAACTCATAATACTGAAGACGAGCCTCATATAAGTGGAAATGAGACTTTGCATAGGCATATTAAACAATGATATTCAGAAGTTACATAATTATTAAATAACTTTGGCAAACTACTACAAATAAAGATACTTTAATAAATAGCAAAATACAATATTATAAAACTTTTGGTAGCTTATTGGCAATTTATGTAAAGTAGGTTCCTCTGAAGATCTGGCTAGATATAATAAATTTTATGAATTTAAGTTTCTGGATTCGCGTCGACTCATCATCTTCGTGAACAGGGTGATTAAACACCTCATTTTTTGAGACATTCCTATGTTGAATCTCATGAGGATAACGTCTTTATTGATGCTTTCTACCTAAACTTACAAAATCATAGTTTTGAGGAATAAATTATAGATAATAACTTAATTGCTTGAGCTTATCCTCAATGTTGATTGAATTCATTTTAGTAAAATTATCTTTGATGGACCACATGAAGGGTCCTTTCCAAGTATAATTCATCCAAATCCATTTTGGTCATAGAAATGATTTATTCTTATCATTTTTGGGATTTTCATTCATATCGATCATTAACTTCTTTTATTGATCTATAAATATTTAATTACGCCAAAATAGTTCCATCTAATCATCTTGAAGTTCTTTGTTGATCTTTGTTATTATTATCCATGAATGCTAGTTTGTCGTGAGAAGGAAGAAATCATAACTTACACACCAATAATTTATGCCATATGGAAACCTTATTTTGCATGTATTAAAAGGTTTAGCAATTTTTGCGATGTTAAATTAAAAGATTAAATGAAAGAGAGTACTTGAGAAACAACTGCGAATTCAACAATTGATGACCCCAGTGCGTCCTTTTATCTTAAACACAAGGGAAAACAAATACTATTCTAAATGTGAAAAATCACGTCATAAAAAATGTGACAAATTTATGCACAAACACAAGCACTCTCATCCCTCGGTTTAAAAAAAGAGACAAGAGAAATAAAATATTACAAATGTGCGTGTCATTACGACAAATGGACCATCGAAGAAGTTAAATGAACTTGATTGTGAAGGGTTAAAACAAACCCTGATGAAAATTCTACTTACATCCTCTGATTCTGAAAGAGAATAAGAAGAAGAAGAAGAAGAACATATTTCATCTTCATCATCATGATTTTGATAAATCTGATAAATCTAACTGTTGCAAATCCTGTCAACAGATAGATTATTATAAAAATATAATAAATATGATAGGTCTGTATACACTCACCCACGAGCAAAAGGACCAATTAATTAAACTTTTAGCACAAGTTGAAAATGATTCAACTCGTGATAAAATTATTGATCTTCTTAATGATAAGAAGAAAGATAAACTAAAAAATTTAATTACAAGCCTCCTATATACACCTTATCTGAAGTATTTAAGAAAAAATCTGAGGCAAGTACATCATCTTCTAATTTAGCTTCTTTAGCAGAGCTAAAAACTAAATTAAAGAAACTAAAATTAGAAGTTCAGCAAATTAAAGCTGAGCAAGAGCAAATGAATGGTCATCTAATGGATCTTGAAATTAATCAGAAGATGCAATTCATTTGAAAATATAGAAGCCGATTCTAATCAAGAACTAGGTTTCTTACAAAATATTCAAAGGGCAATATACCAGAAATGGTATATTTCCATCAAATTAATTATAAATAAAGAATTTATTTTACCAAATTTAACTGCTCTAGTTGATAGTGGAGCAGATTTAAATTGTATACAAGAAGGAATAATTTCTTCTAAATATTTTGAAAAAACTAGCCAGCGGTTAAAGGCAGTCGACGGTGAGTCTTTACAAATTAAGTATAAATTATCATCTGTGGCCGTGTGTCAAGATGATATTTGTATTCAAATACCTTTTATTTTAGTCAAAAATTTGACACAATATATTATTTTGGGAACTCTTTTCTTCTTAAAATAATGCATCACTAGAATTGATGATCGAATTCATGTTTTCTTTGGGATAAAAAATCACATTCCATTTTATCAACAATCCTAAAGAAATTATCATAAATGAAATGAATAGGCTTAATAATAAGTCTATGCATATAAATTATTTACAAGAAGAAATTGCTAGTTTAACTTTTAAACATCAAATTTCTTTCCCAAAATTCAAAGAAAAAATTCAAAATTGTCACCAAAAATTCCAAAATGAAGTTTGTGGTGACAACCCAATTATTTTCTGGGAAAGAAAGACTCATGTAGTAGATCTCTCATACATTGATAATTTCAATGAATGGGACATTCCCACTAAAGCTCATCCTTGTCAGATGAACGAGCACTACCTTACTTTATGCAAAAAAGAGATTGCTGATTTATTAAAGAAAGGAATAACAATCCTACTCCTCTTGGCGTATGCATTCTATGTTATGAATTGGGAAAGGAAAGAGGAAGACCGACTTGTAATTAATTACAAGCCATTAAACAAAGTTTTAAAATGGATCAGATATCCAATTCCTAATAAAAGGAATTTATTAAATAGATTGCATAATGCAAAAATATTTTTCAAATTTGATTTAAAATCAGGATATTGGCAGATCCAAATAAAAGAATCGGATCGCTATAAAACAGTATTTACGGTGACATTCGGACATTACGAATGGAACATAATGCCCTTTGGTTTAAAAAATACACCTTATGAATTTCAGCATATCATGAATGATATATTTAAAGATTATTTTAAATATATTTTAGTCTATATTGATGATGTTCTAGTGTTCTCAAATAATATTGATGAACACTTCAACCATCTAAAACCATTTAAATGGTTAATTTGAAAAAATGGATTAGTCATTTGAGCCAAATCAAATTATTTATTTTGAAATAAGATTTTAGGTGAGAACTTGCATTCAAAATTTAACTCATTCATTTTTCATTTATATATTTTTTAGTTTCTAAAAGACAAATAAATTTAACACATAATCTAAATAATTTCTATCATCTTCACCAACTTCTATTTTAATTTCCCTAATTGTTCAAATAGATTCTATCTCAAAATATAGTTCTATTAGATTATTTTTATCTTGCCATAGATAATATATAATCTAAAATTTTAAGGACCGTTAGAGATCTTTTTTGTTTTTTGTTTCTTATTATTATTTTTTTATGTTTTATTTTAAAATAAAATATATTTAATTGTAATTGTTATTTTTAAAATATTTAAAATATCTAAAAGTTGTTTTGACTTTGAGTGTTTTTAAAAATAAAATTATTTATTTTAAAATAATTAAAAAAATTAAACAAATATATTATTTTAAAATAGCATAAAAAGAAAAACAAAAAATACAAAATAAAATTTATCCCAAATAGCCCTTAGTATTTCTAAGCCTTCCTTTTAAAATATTTCTTGAGTTATTCAGTTTTGATTTTGTTTCATTTTTCTTAAAAGATCGGTTAAATAGAATAAATCGAATAAATTAAAATTAGTTAAAAGTTTAATATAAATATATAATTTTGATTGTAAATGTTTAATTATTTGTATAGATTTATAGATTTTAATTGATGAAGAAATTTTTAATGTATAAAATTTATTAGATTGTTTTAATTAATTAGTTTATTAAAAAATAAATTTTTTTTTTATATGCTACGGTTTGAAAATTGAATCGAATAAATTGAATTATAGTTGGTTTGATTAGTTTGATTTTATATGTTATTTGGATGGTTCGATTATTTTAAGTTATTTTTTGTTGGTTTGTTTGGTTTAACAAAAATTCAATCACGATCAAATGCTCACCCCTAGTAATTTAGAACATGAGAATTAGAAGTCATTAACTAATAGATGATGAGTGTCACTATTAATGTTAATTGACAAGTATCATTAAATGATGGTGATGATGACAACTGATATTGATCAATTAATCTGTGTTAGATGATATTGGGCAAAGCTTTAAGATTTTATGTAGATATCATTTCTTATTACAAAATTCATATCTTTATTGTGTAACAATATGGCTTAATTATAATTTATGTTTGGAGTTCTTTTAATTTTTTGACAACAAAATTTACCACTAGAGTTTTGAAAACATTAGACATAAAAATCATAATTTTAAAATAATTTCTAATATATGACCACTCTATGGTCATCACTATAAACCTCTCCTAGGATTCTAAGAAGATTTTTTTAAAAAAAAAAATTAGCTTAAAGTTATCTAAAAGTGTTCAAAAGTATTTACATTAAAAAAATAATTCTTAGGATATGAAAACACCTAAAAGGTATATATGAGAATGATATTAGATAATTAATCCTTAAGTTAGCTAACGATACTAGTGCACAAAGCTCAATCCTTAGAGACATAAGTATTTACATTAAAAAAATAATTCTTAGGATATGAAAACACCTAAAAGGTATATATGAGAATGATATTAGATAATTAATCCTTAAGTTAGCTAATGATACTAGTGCACAAAGCTCAATCCTTAGAGACATGTAACTTGCCATAATTTGGCCATTTTTGGTTTTTATTTTCTTAGGGCATTTACATACATACAATTCTTATATATTACATATCTAATATCTAAATTTTGATATTTATATATACAAATCTTTAATATTATATAAAAAATAACACCTTTATTATTTTTTACAAGCATACCAAAGGTGTTATATTTATAAATATTAAATTTTAAGTGTGAGATATGTAAAAATATAAGAATTATATGCTACCAAAGGTGTTATATTTATATTTATAAATATTAAATTTTAAGTGTGAGATATGTAAAAATATAAGAATTATATGCTATATATATATATATATATATATATATATATATATATATATATATATATATATCCTTTGAACTTTAATTTTTTTGTTTAAAAAAAATTTGGTTATACAAACTTTGGAATTTTTAAAATTTGATAAAAAAATATTTAGAAATTTTTAAAAATTCTAAAATATTATTTCCTCCTAAAATCAAATTCTCTCTCTATGGTCCAATGTAAAAGCTATCACAATTTTCTTGGTTATATTATTTATTTAAAAATTAGCCACATATTATTTTGTGAGAGATATAACTATATGACATAAAGATTCATAATTTATATATTGAAGTTTTGACCTTCCTTCATTATTATGTAGATTACTCTTATTTGAATGAATTTAAACTATGATATATATTTTAGGTTCATTTGAAGCCATATGATAGCACAAATTGACATAGGGTCATTGTCCATAAAGGGATTTTTCATGTAATGCACATCTTGTTTGATCAGATTGGATAATCAAGGTAAATCTATACTTAACCTAAGGTTAATCTCTATAGTTAATTGAGAAAAGTGTCATAAAGATATAACTCTATGAGGATAATATATCATAAATTCAACCTTCAAGTGGAAGAATATTGTGTTATAAAGAATAATTGTTTAAAGTCTCACTTATATAATTGTAATTTTTTTGGATAATTTTTTACGAATAATTTCTAGTAAAAGTCTTTTAGAAGAATAGATAAATGGTGATTTTAAATTTAGAACTTAGGGCAAAGTTTGTTTGATTTAGGGTTAAACTCTTGGCATAATAGTCTCCTCAAACTTGTTATGATTAATTGCTTAAGCATATAGTTAAGGCCAAGAAGAGTTTAAAAATTAAGAAAAAAAAAAACATAGCAACCTTTAGATTGATTGCCTTTGCCAATTCTTAAATCACTTTCTTTAGTGTCTTCCTAGTTACTATGATCCTTCTGCTCTAACTCACTACTAGAAAATGTTTTTGATTAAAATGATGAAGCAAATCTGTTCAGATATAATCCTATGAAATTTCCACACTTTTGCGATATTTTTTGCAAGAACTATCGTTGACACGATCAACATGTTCTTGAACAATTCAGAAACCAACTCTTAGAGCTTCTCAGTTCTTCTATTTCTTAATTTTATCTACATGAACTTCATCAAGAGATAGAAGGCATAAAGTCAAAATGTGCAGAAGCTATTTAGTCTACAAAGTTCATGTTTTGTGGATTAAGTACCTTCTGCAAGCTTTAGATTGGAGTTCTTAATTGCTTGAAGAAGTTTATAAATATTAAATTATCATCTGTCATCCTACTTCTCTTAACCCACCTAAGTTTCAAAGGTTTCACATTAATTATCTCAATGCTCAATTTTGATCCATGAATTTTCTCTCATACTTCACCACACTTTGTCTTCTTACTATTTTTACTATCGTTGGTGACAACACTGATGGCATCATCCGCCTTCAAAAGTTTAGAAATTATATACCCATATGCCCCAAGTTCCCTCTTCTTCCCCTAGAGGAATAGCTACAATATCTTCACCAGCATCCCTTCTTCAGAGGTCGCTGGATCAACTATCTCAAACCGACACCTTCTCACGGATTCCACAATGGCGCTAATGACCTCCTCGAAGGTGAAAATTTAGTGTGCTAAGAAAGGACACCGGTGAGTCATTCAGTTTCCTTAGAACGGATGATGTTAAGGAAAGGTCGAGTAGAGAATGGGGTTGATGAAGCTCCATCGATTGGGTCCTAATTGGAGGGGTGGAGGGCTTTGAAGGATCAGATGGTAAGTGGAGAAGGTGTTGCACCTATCTTAACATGGAAGAGAGAGACTTTTTTTTAGAGAAGAATGAGTCATTATTGGGATCTTGATTTATTTTAGTCTCCGATAGAGAATGCCGAATGTGAAATTGAACTAGTCTTCTGTAACCGAAACATGGTCTTTATAGCTTGGAGGCCTATTACATTCCATGAAGTGATGTTTGAGAGAAGAGCTTAGTAGATTAAATGGGTTAGAAGCATGCCACTTTGCTTAGTGTTTATTACTTAGATTAAGAATTCTTAGCTTTTGAGGTGTTCTTGGAGGTCATGGCGTCGAGGTTAAAGAAATGAGACAGACAAGGTGAGTTTTGATAGGAACACTTGGATCCATGAGGTGGATCCATGATGAGTTTAAATAAGAAGGTCTGCGAGGAGGAGAACTTTAGATCCTTAAACAAGTGGGGGGTTGTGATTAGAGAAGTGCAATAATGTCATTTGATATTTGTATTTGGCCTTGGAGATTCTATAATAAAAAGTTATATTTTTTAATCTGATTTGATAGTGTGCGATGATTATCAGAAGATTATGATCCGATTTTTTTAAAATAAAAAAATTTGTAATATTCATCGTAATTTTTTAAGCAATAATTTTTTTTATTTTTTATAATAATTTTATCATTATATTTTTAGGCAGTGCAACAAAATCAAAGCAAGATTTTGAGTGATAAGATTATTGATAGAGAAATAAATATGCGTTTAAGTTACATAAAATGAAAGATCAATTTTAAATTAAACTATTTAATATATAATTAATTATTCAAAAGTTATGTTTTTTAACTATTAATTTTAATTGATAATTACTAAAAGAAATTAAAATTGATTTTAAAATATTCTTGCTACTAAAATAGAATACAACTTTAATTATTGATCTATTTCAAAATAAACCGTTTCAAATGAAAAAAATTATTTATTAAATAAATTTATATATTAATACTTTTAATTTAGCTTATTATCAGAATAACATAATAATAACTTGATTGTCTTTTTAAAACAATCTCATTCACAAAAATAATTAAAATAATTAAAAACTCTCCTCCAAAAACTTTGAAATGATAACATACATCCATTTCAAAATATAGCTCTCATAAATTTCTTTTATTTTTAAAATTTATCAATTTATTAAATAAAAATATTCTTTATTTTAAAATGATATATCATATTTATTTAATAAATCTCTCTCATATTATATAAACTAATATGCTTACATCAAAGATTTAATGAAATAAAATTTAATAATTGTAAACAATAAAATAGTAGCTCAAAGAACCAACATAGATTCTAACATAAAATATTAGAATGAGTAGTGAAGGAAAATAGATTATTTTTTTTACAAGTATGGCAAGAACTCAATAGCTCCTAAGGAGGCATCAGGCATGCCATAAACAAATATATTAACAATTATTGCTGTATCAAAGAGAGATTTTATGTCTTAGTTTTGTATTAAGATCTCACACACAAAATATATAAATAAAAAAAGCACATAAACATTAAAATTTTTATGTGAAAAACCTTAAAAGAAAAAAAAACATTGGGCTTAGCCTAATTTAAAAAATTTCTATATAAATGAAGTTATATGAGTTTGTTTTCCTATAATTGGGGAAGAGGTGATATAAGATGGGGCATCTATTTGATCTCTTATGATCCTAGTAGAAGTAGTTGAGGATGATGATGTTGGTGAGTAATGGTGGTTAAGTCATGATAAATAAAAATGGATGGTGAGACAATGATAGGAGATGACAATAGTTGTACAATAGCAATTGGGCAATGGTGGTCAAATTATGATAATTAAACAATGATGGTCAAGCAATGATAGTTGAATGATGGTGATTATATTAGGACAGCAAGGCGATGAGAAATGCATTACAATTGGATGACAATGGTGGTCGAATAACAACGGCTGGACAAATGCATTTGATGGTTGTTTTCATCAATGTTGACCATCGAGAAGAGTTTTAGAGTTCTTTAGATCCCCAAGCTTTCTTCAATTTCAAGTTTCAACCCCTCTATATATGAAGAATGGAGTCTATAAGCTCTCTTTCACTCCATGTCTCAACCTTCTATATATAAAGAATGGAGTCTATTTATAATTTTTAAGAATAACACTCTAATTATTTTTTGTCAAAGTTTCAAATACTCCATCAAATTATTTTGATTCCTTTGATCATGGAATATTTATTTAATATTTTAAGTGTTATAATGACCTCAAAATAAATCAGTTTAAACTCATTGAACTCCTCTTAATAAGATGCTTAGTTAATAATAAAATAAAATATTTGAAGATTATTTAACTCTTCAACTAGTGTCTCAAAAATTTTAATCATATTTTAAATGTTTGATTTGAGCTTCATTGAATTCACATTACACTATTTTTAGTATCATTAGATTTGTCATGTTAAGGTGCTCTTTTTGACTTTAAATTTAGTAAAATTTAAGTTTGAATGGTCTTAAGCTTAATTTTCAAAAATTTTAATTCAAATTATACATTAAGATTCATATTTTATCAATTAGATTTTTGATAATGTATCATTTGCTCCTTATTTTAAGATAACAAAACCTATATCGTCAATATATATAGTTTCAAAAAATTACTGTGAAGTAAATTCTCATATACTATAATTTCACCTTTCTATGGTGATTGCAATCATTAGAACAAAATTGCTAAAAAATAGTTTTAAAATTCTTTAAGTTGATTGTAGTGACTTTGTTGGGCTTTCAAAGTGCTAAAATTAAATTCATGAAGTCAAAATATATATTTTAATAACCCAATAAATGGCCACACTTTGGTCCAAAATAAGGCTCTACATAAGCTTGCCTTTTAGCTTGATATCGATGTCTAATGTTAATCAAAATTAGTGATGATAAACATCGACATGAGTTTTGATTCCATTGAAATAATTTGAAATGTGTTGCAATTAAAACAAAATTTGCATTTTACAACAAACTGAGAGAGAAGAGACCACTCGTTGGAATGATGTAAGATTTTGAAGATTTGAAGATTGTTGAAGATTTCAAGAAAAAAAAAAATCTTCGATGGTGATATTAAAGAATATATTAAAGTTCAAAAGATTGAATAATTTTGAATATGACTTTAAACTAAAGATTCTTATTTATCCAATTATTGAATGGTTGTTTTAAGCTTGATTAAAAATTTTAATCAAATTGTTAAAGGCAATGAATTATCAATTATTATATAAGAATGATTTGTATTTTTGAAAATTTACCTCTCATATGACCTTTAGATGTCTTTGAAACATATTTGTGATCTTTAAGTCACCACATCCTTTAGATGTATTGAAGTTCTCTCTCACCAACACACCCCTTTGAAGGTCTTACTTATCTTCAATAAACTCTACATCAAAATTACATCATGAAATAAACATCTATGCTTATTTCAACCACTAATTCAATCATAAAGTCTCTCATTGTCATCACCACCATTCTTATAATAAGATCAGCGATTGAACAAATGAGAATTAGAAGCCATCATCGAAGGATGATGGACATTTGTTAATATTGATGTTAATTGACAAGTGACATGTTCATCAACAATCAATGTTAGGTGTTATCAAACAAAACTTTTAAATTTTCTACCTATATTTCTCAATACTAAAAATCATTTCTTAAATGTGTAAAATTATGGCTTAGTTATAAATTTATGTAGGGCACACTAGTCTTTTTTATCAAAAATTTGGACACTTTACTGATGATCCAAAAATACAATGTGAATATTGAAATGCTATTTTACATATCTTAAAACTTCTAGTAACTTGAAATTGACCTATACTGGGCATATGAAATTCATCATCAAAATGCTCAAGTGAACTATCATCAAATAAAATTTTGAGGATGTTTTACGCCATAAGTAACTTCCAAAAAAATTCTAAATACAATTCTTTGTGTTTTACATAGACCCATATGGACTTCAAATGAGATGTTATTGATATTGTTAGTTTTATCTCACCAAATTATGTTATGTGAGTAATATGACTATTGAAGAGAAAGATTGAATGATCTCAAAATTATTGAAATTTATGGCCTTAATATTTAGGTGAGTAAAGATCTAATAAATAATTTTAAATTTATACTTGATCATATGAATGTTTTGTGATATATTAGTTAACTATATTTGGATTTATCTATAATTAAATTAAACTGTCCAAATTAAAGTCTAATTCAGCTTTTGTTTTGGTTTGAAAAGTAGTTTAATTGATTTAGTTATTGAATATTTTGACTATAACTATTTGGTTTGGCTAATTTATAAACCAAAGCATCTAAACTAACTAAATTCACACCCTAATTTAAAGTAGTTAGTTCAAATGGATTGGTTTATTTAATGTTTGTTCATATAGATTAAGTCTAGTTTAGATTAGTCAAGGGGAGATTCAAAGTCTAATTGAATTAAATTTATTGGGTTAATGTTTAATCATATTAATTGATGTTAATTGAGTTAAGTTTGGGTAACTAGACTAGCGCCAATATGGAGTAAAGTGAGTTTTAAGTTCTAGTGAGTGTCTTAATTATTATTAAGCTTAAATGGTTTGATTTCAATGTAACTTTAAGCCAAATAGAGCATCTAGGTTTAGGTCATTAGCTTCAACTCAAGTAGATTAACTATGCTATAAGAGTATGTATAATCTTAGGTTTTTACTAATTATGATATAACATAGGGTTTATAATTGTTTAAAAAGGTCTAAATTAGACTACCACCTAAAATAAAAAAAAATGTTAAGATGGGTTAAGGACCTAAACTCTTCATATAAGTTTATTAAGAGAGAAAATTTTAAGAGAAGGCCACTAAAAAGCTATATTAGGTGTGTTAGGGTTATCCTAGAGTTTAGGATATAATCTAAAGCTTATAAGATCATAGGTGGATTACTAGATTGTTAAAACTTGGGGTCTTGGGTGGAATCACCAATTAAGAGCTTTTCATTTAGTATCATCTAAGTAACATATGCTAAGGAGCTTGGTCATACGATGTTGTGGTTAAGCTAAATCTAAGCTAAAAAAAAGGTTTAACATGAGATATTTATAAAACTTTTGACATTATGATTTGTCACTTCATTGTAATAGAGATGCAATGGAGTAAAGGCAATGGTGGCAAGTAGATTGTGGGAAGCTTAATGTGAAGTGGTTGGTTGTACATACATAGGTATGCAAGACAACAATATGCATGAAGCTTTAACCAAGTTGAAGAACATAACATGTAATAGTAGAGCAATTGAAGGAGAGAACATCATGTATGGAGGTAAAAACAATAAATGTGCATGATTCTTTAACGCATCAACATAATTTAAATACTTTAATTAGATTAATAATTTTTTGCTTTTTTTAGTATAGGAATTAATAATTTATATGGGCTTTTGAGTGTGCTTTAGAGGCAATTTTAAATAATAAAATGACCACTCATTATGTGCTCTCATATATTTATTGAGATCCATAATACGCACTGCTAGAAATTATGCCTACACATATGATTGAGATTATACCAAAATTTAAGAATATATTTAAAGATTAAACTAATAACATTTGATAAAAGCTTCATTTGGTAAAGATAACATCAATAGAAATTGTTGCTAATAAGTATCGAAATGAAAAGTTGATTTAACTAAATAAAAAAATTATAGCACTCTAAAATTCTAGATTTATGAAAATGGATTAGCCACCAAAATTACAAATTAGAAAAAAAAAAAGAAGAAGAAATAATTCCCCTAAGCAAGTGAGAAATGGAGGTGATACAATGAATAATAAACAATTGGGATATTTACATACATAGCACATCATTCTTATGCATTTGCACATTAAAAATTTAAAGATTAATATTTACAATTATAACACTTTTTCTTTGCATAAAAAGTGCATTTCACTAATAGATTAATAATGGTGGTATTTTTCTACAATATTAAAAATTTAGGTGATATTTATGTAAAAAAGAAGTTTTGAAGGTTAGATATGAAAATATTTAAAAATTGTGTGCCATGAATGTACATGCCCTTAAACAATTTTGTAGAAATATTAAGTGATTGCATAAGCTTCACAAGTTTTTAAAGATCTATTAATTTTGAGATACATAACCGACTTATATAAATTATAGATTAAAAAAGGAGATAAATATAATATTAATGATTAATATTTAATATTCAAATTTAAAAGTTGAGATAGAAATTTGGTGGGAACATAAGTTTTTCTTAGGCATAATTTAGATGAATAAAAAGCAAAAATATCAAATATATATTTTGGTTGTATATTTCTTTTTTGATAAATAAAATATGTTTGTACACGTTTTATCTTTATTTTCATCAAACGCTTTCAAAAATAATATTTTTTAGGGGCTTTTACATACAATATCACCCTATTCTTACATATTTACAAATTAATCATTTTTTAACATAAAATTTTAAATTGACAGTCAAATATTGAAATTCATAACAAAAATCCAACCCATATTTTTCATTTTAGTAAAATTCATAATATTTTGATCGTGGCATGCGCAAATACATGAGTCTCATGGGATGAGGATCTTGTAATTCTTGAAAAGGTTGAACTTCTAATTTTAGTTTCTTTAATTTAGTTTTAGCTCGCTAAAGAAGGCAGATTAGAAGAATTTGCCTCGATTTTTCTTAAATACTTGGATAAAGTATATAGGAGACTTGTAATTAATTTTTCTAATTTATCTTTCTTCTTATCATTAAGAAGATTGATAATTTTATCCGAGTTGAATCATCTTCAACTTGTGCTAAAAGTTTAATTGATCTTTTGCTCATGGGTGAGCGTATACGATGGCAGTAGGTAGGAAGCAGGAAGAACTAAGGAGAGTACAAGAGGAGAATAGAAGAGAAGAGGAGAAGGGAAAACTGAGCACTGAGCACACATAATACACAGACAGAGCCTCCTTATATAGAGGTGGAGGCATAGGAGAGACTTTGCTTAGAAGCAAAGGTACAATTATTAAATAAAAGAGAAACATTGCTTAGAAGTTAACGGTATAATTATTAAATAGAAACTTTTCTGTTAAGCAAAACTACTATTATTAAATAAAAAAGATACTTTGCTTAGAGGCTAAGCAAAGGTACAAAATATTATAAGATGGCTACTTTTAAGTATTTCTTTTGGTGGGACCCACTTTATGTAAATTAGGTTCCTTGATGGTGCAGATAAGTGGCTACTTTTGGAAAGTAATAATTATTTCTTCTGGTGGGTCTGCTTTATGAATTTAAGTTTCTCCGATGGATTCCACGTTGCCGTGTCAGACTTCGTATAGATATAGATAGGGTGATTAAACACCTTGGCGAGTTAATTTTCATAGATTTTTTTGAGACATTCCTTATGTTGAATCTCGGTCTCATGAGAATAACGTCTTTTGATGCTTTGTAGTACCTTGTCTACTGATAGCTCAAAATCTATAGTTTTTTGAGGGATCGTTAATTCAGAATAAGCTTTAATAATGGCTTTAATTTGCTTGAGCTTATCCTCAATGTTGATTGAATTCCACCATTTTAGTAAAAAATTATCTTTGAAGGACCAAGATTGATTTCCTTTCCAAGTATAATGTTCCAGTTGCAAATCCATGGGATTTGGCAGTCCGTGAAGAAATGAGCAAGATTTTGTCCTTGAATAATTTTTCTAGGATTAATAGCCCTCATTTTGAGAGCAGCTTCCATCCAGTCATTGAAGACTTCTTTGATTGGATCTAGAAGAATATTTAATTCTGCTCCAAAATAGTTTCACCATCTGAAGAACCATGTTGGAAGTTCTTTGTTGATAATATCTTTGTTAATTATGAACATTTATGAATGTCTTCATTTATCATTGAGAAGGAAGAAGGCCTTCATCATAGCTTGCACATAGCACCAATAATTTATGCTAATTTTATACTATAAATTAGTGGATGATAAGAATACATTTTTCTCTTGGAATGAAGTTAGACCCCATTCACTTTGATGAAAGATCTTTCATATAATGCATTTGCTATATAAAATTATATAGTTTGTCGATCTCACACTTTAATTGTATTAAGATTTTTTCATAATTTTCTCTTGAGAGATTAGATTCAAATGAGAAAGGATTGTTTCCCAAATAATTTTCAGATAAGGCCCACGAATTATTTATTGAATAATTAGAGGGATTAATTTCAATAATATTCTATTTTATTTCTTTAGAGAATAATAAGGTTCTTATTGCGATAACTTTTAGGGATGGTGTTGCTTTTTTAGAGGGTTCACCCTTTTTAGTTTGGGAGGAAGTACCATAAAGATGAGTTTGCAAATTGATCATGCCAATTGTTGAATTGATCTTTGCCATTAGAGCTGCCATGTGCGACCTCCACGAAAGGCGTCCTCGGTTAGGAGTAGTCTTCCATCGGGGTGATCCACCCGATTGTCCTGCAGAATTCACGCAAAAATTAGGAAGAGAATTTTCATTACCTTTAATGAATCGAAATCGAAGAGCAATCGATTGCCATGATGCAAAAATTTATTTTGAAGCTAAATTTTGACATCTTGTTCAATGATGAGAACATCAATCTGAAGGAGAAAATCTTTAAGTAAATCATCTTGGAATTTTGAGATGCACTTAAATCACAAAAATATTTCTTTTTAATAATAGAATACTTTTCGGTAGGATTCCATTTAGAAACAAAGACTATTTCTTCTTTAGAATTCTTTTCGTTGCTTTAGGATACCTCCATAGCCCTCAGGGCATCTGCAACAATTTTGATAGTTGTCCAAGATTAAGCAGGGAAGGTTTTGAACCCTTTCTTTAATTTTGCATCTTTGAGTATGAGTATCATGTAGAATTCTTTTTTTAATCTGTCAAAAAGAGTGCATCTTTGGCAAGATTTTGATAAATCATACATAATTCAGAGCTCCTAAGAACTATAGTGGTTTATCTAAAATGATATCAAAATTTGTTAAATTCAATACTTCTATTAAGTATAATAGAAGCATTGGATATATTAAAAAAATCTTATTTCATTTGAAATAATTTGATTTTGGCTCAAATAACTAATCCATTTTTAAAATTAACTATTCAAATGTTTTAGATGGTTGAACCCTCTAAAAGGCAACACCATCCCAAGATGTCGTTGCAAAACCTATTTATTTCTATAAAGAAATAAAATATAATATTATTGAAATTAATCCCTCTGATTATTCAATAAATAATCCGTGGGCCTTATTTGAAAGATATTTGGGAAACAATCATTTCCCATTTGAATCTGATTTTTTCTTAAATACTTCCGATAAGGAGTATATAGGAGGCTTGTAATTAAATTTTTCTAATTTATCTTTCATCTTATCATTAAGAAGATTGATAATTTTATCACGAGTTGAATCATCTTCAACTTATGCTAAAAGTTTAATTAATTGGTCCTTTTTTTGGTGGGTGATATACGCACATATTTATTATATTTTTATAATAATCTATCATTGTGACTTAGCATTAGATTTATTATTCGATGAGGATAAAGATGAAATATGTTCTTCTTCATCTTATATTTGAATTAGAGGATGTAAGTATCAAGGTTTGTTTTAACCTTCGTTCAGTTCAATTCTTCTTTTAATCCATTTGTTCATATGACAATATGAGACACATTTGTAACATTTTATTTCTCTTATCTCTTTGGTTTAGAACCAGAGGGACGAGAGTGCTTATGTTTGTGCGTGAATTTATCACATTTTTTATGTTGTCCTTTTTCATGCTTAGAAAAATAGTTTTTCATGTTTTTCCCTTGTATTTGGAAGATAAAGGACGTACCTGAGGGTCACAGTTGAATTGTTCACAGAATTCACCAAGCTGGTTCCACTCAAGTAGATGTTCTCTTTTCATTTGATCTTTTAATTTAAGATTAGAGCAGATTGCTAGACCAGTTTTAATACATGTAGAAATAAGGTTTCCATATGTTAGGGTTTCATATGGGATGGTTCCATCGTATAGGCGAAGAGAAACCTTAACCTTTTTAGCAAATAGATTGGGAAGGTCTTCAATGAATTTTGCTTCGATTTCTCATATCTCAGTCATATGGGATGTTATCTTTAGAAGGGCGAGTTTTCTCCTTGATCTCCAATGGATCCATCAAAATGATCTATATTTGAAGAAGATTATAGACCAAATTTTCATTAGGTTTTCTTCTTTTGAAAGATCCTTATACTTAAATCAATTTTGCTAAGGAGATCTTCCCTTTGAGGAATAGTGAGATTATCCCACCATCCTTTGAGTTCCAGAGAATCAAATGATGGCTCAAATAATATAGTTTTGCTTGATTGAGCAGTAGTACAAACAGCATTGTGATGAATGATTTGAAAGTCCATCAATATTCCATTAATATAAAAAATCTCCATCATAAGAATTTCTTACGAAATGAGTATCTTCCTCAAATAATAAATTAGGAGCTATTATTTTTTTATAATAATGTTTTTTTAAATTTTTCTTGGGATAAGAAACTTTTGGATATCAAAGAGGATGAGGATTTTGTAATTCTTGAAATAGGTTTTGAACTTTTCAATATTATTGATGATGATCATTTGGTTGAGGATTCATTTGAATCTTCATCCATTGATATCTTCAAGAGCTCTACATACTTTTCACTTAAATTTAGTATCAATTAGAACTTTAAGAGTTTAGGAGGTGGTTGGATAAAGGTTTCACAAATGGGTTTTACTAAAAAGTTTTTTCGAAGCTTTGCTGGTTTAGGCTAGAAACCTTTTGTTTAAGCATCGATCAATTTTAGACTCTAGGCTAAAAGATGATAAGTGATTATTTGAAGTATCTATCTATAATTGAGTTGTTTAATTATAGTAATAAATTCTTTAGAATTTGTGGATGAACTTATTTTTAGCTAATTCTAAGGTTTATCATCCACCATTTTACAATGGAGGATAAGATGCTTATTTTTTTTCCTTTCTGTTTGCCATTTTTTGGTAGTTAAAATAGCAACTTGAGCATAGTCAAAACCATGAAAGGAATAATTGCCTTGACTATTTCTTTCTTTCTCAAAATATAAATCATTTATTTGAGGCGTTGGTCTTGAGAAATAAAACTTTTCAAGATGAAATTATCATACTTTGGTTGGAAGTATTCCTTGAGAACAACCTCTAGTCTTAGAACTATTGTTTAGCTCATTAAGACTAAAGTTCATTTCAGATTTTCTCTCCTTTGGATGATAGATATGATTTTTATTTTGGCCTCAGTAGATGGTTTGAACCATGATCTAGACTTCTTTGAGGTTTTAGCGATAGAAACCTAGTGTAATGATGGGTTGAATCAAACTTCAACATGTCATCATTTTAAATTTGATATAGTTTTATCAATTTTAGGAGAACCATCTATTTAGGTTTTCTTCTTTTAAGGAAACTCTACCATTTTAGAGTTCTAAATTATTATTTTCTAGATTAGAAGGTTAAAATGGGGAAAAGGAGAGGAAGATGATGTAGAGAATTTGAAACAAATCACCACATAAGGATAAAATAAACTAAGTATAAACCTCCATTGAATTATCTTTCAATAAAAATAGGACTTACCTTCCCCTCTTGATAGGATTTACCATTTTGATGAGGATTATAAACCTCCCGAGAGAATTATCCTGGACAGTCAACAATCTTGACTTCACCTATCAAGCATCCACATGGGATGGCCATTTGTGATGATGAATCCATGGGAGGAATGAACAAAATCTTGGTTTATCAATGCATGGTAAAATACAACAAAAATCTCAACATCCTTCCCTCCCGATTTACCCCATCATGGCTCTAATGCAGGACTTGACCGGGATATACCATTTCGATGAAAGGATGAATCCATGAGGAATGAACAAATCTTATCCAATGCATGGTGAAATACAACAAAAAATCTCTAACATCCTTCCCCTCCCCAGGGATTTACCATCATGGCTCTAATACCAGACTTGACACCAGGATATATAAAATACTTATTTATTAAAGCTTAAAAAGTACTTACGATGGCGGAAAAAGAATAGATTTAATTAAAGAAAGGAATAATTGACAATCATACTCCTCTTGTACTCTTCAAAATTGGCATGATCGATTTAAAGATATATCTTTATGATACTTCCTCTTCAACTATGGTTGAAAAGGGTGAACCCTCTAAAAAAGCTACAACACCATCCCGAAAAGATGTCATTGCACAAGAACCTATTTATTTTTCTAAAGAAATAAAATAGAATATTATCAAAATTAATCCCTCTAATTATTCAATAAATAATCTGTGGGCCTTATTTGAAAGATATTTTGGAATCAATCCTTTCCCATTTGAATCTACTCTCTCAAGAGAAAATTATGAAAAAATCTTAATACAATTAAAGTGTATTGAGAATAATCATATTCGTGATCAGACAAACCATACAATTTTATATAGCAAATGTGTTATACAAAAGATCTTTCATCAAAGTGAATGGGGTCTAACTCCATTCCAAGAGAAAAATGTATTCTTATCCTCCACTAATTTACAGTACAAAATTGGTGTAAATTATTTGTGCTATGTGCAAGCTATGATGAAGGCCTTCTTCCTTCTCAATGACAAATGAAGGCATTCATGAATGTTCATAATGAACAAGGATATCATCAACAAAGAACTTCAGATAGTTCTTGAGATGGTGGAACTATTTTGGAGCAAAATTAAATATTCTTCCGATCAAAGAGGTCTTCAATATGGATGGAAGCCCCAAAATGAGAGCTATTAATCCCAGAAAAATGATGCAAGGACAAAATCTTGCTCATTTCTTCATGGACTGCCAAATCCCATGGATTTGGAGCTGGAACGTTATACTTGGAAATGACCCCTTCAATCAGTTGGTCCTTCAAAGACCATTTTTATGAAAATGGTGAAATTCAATCAACATTGAGGATAAGCTCAAGAAAATAAAAGCCATTATTAAAGCTTATTTATTCATTCAAAACTGATTTTGAATATAAGTAGATGAGGTACTACAAAGCATGTTATCGATGAAAGATTCAACATAAGGAGCGTCTCAAAAAATCTACAAAATTAACTTCAGGTGTTTAATCACCTATCTATATCGACAATGGAGTCTTACGGATTGTCGGTGGAATCCTGGAGAAACTTAAATTCATAAAGTAGACCCACCAGAAGAAATAATTGCTACTTTCCAAAAGTAGCCACTTATCTTCACCAGCAAGGAACCTACTTTACATAAAGTGGGTCCCACCAAATGAAATAATTGGTCCTTATAATATTCTGTACCTTTACTTAACCTCTAAGCAAAGTATCTTTTTTATTTAATAATAGTAGCTTTGCTTAACAACAAAGTTTCTATTTAATAATTATATCATTGCTTAGCTTCTAAGCAACATTTCTCTTTTGTTTAATAATTGTATCTTTGCTTCTAAGCAAAGTCTTCTGTGCCTCCACCTCTATATGGAGGCTCACATGCTATTATGGGTGCTCGATTCGGCTCGGTCGAGTTTTCCCTTCTCCTCTTCTCTTCTATTCTCCTCTTGTACTCTCCTTAGTTCTTCCTGCTTCCTGCCTACTGTCATCATGAAAGTACTTTTGCTTTAATAAATAAGTCTTTTTTATATATCTTGTGCAAGTATGGTATCAGAGCCATGATGGGGTAAATCCCTTGGGAGGGAAGGATGTTAGAGATTTTTTGTTGTATTTCACCATGCTTTGGATAAACCAGTACTTTGTTCATTCCTCCGATGGCTTTATCCAGTCTTCATCGCAAATGGCCATCCCTGTTGTGTGATGCTTGATAGGGTGATAAGTCTTGTTTATTATTGATGCAGGATAATTCTCAGTAGAGGTTTATATTCGTCTTCATCTAAATGGCCCATAAATCCCCAGGCTTGAAAGGTTGTAAGTCCTATTTTGTTATTTGTCTAGAAGATAATTCTCTAATGGAGGTTTATACTTAGTTTGTCTTATCCTTATGTGGTGATTTGTTTCAAATTCTCCCTGCATAATCTTCCTCTCTCCCTTTTTCCCCATTTTTTGTAATATGGCTTCTACTTCTTTTGAAGTAACTTCTAATGATTAATAATGTTAATCAAGAACTCGAATGGCGAGTTCCCCTTGAAAGAAGAAGACTTAAATAGATGGTCTCCCCAAAATTGATAAAACTATCATTTATCAATTTGGAACTACCTGATGGCAATGTTGAGGTTGATTGAACCTCTGATCCATTACACTTCCTAGGTTTCTATCCCTTACGAAACCTCGGAAAAGTCTAGATTGGATGGTTCACACACTTACGAACCATGGTCAAGGCCCTTCACCTAAATAAAATTCATATATCATCCGGTGAGAAAATCAATCTCTCACTCCAAAATGAACTTTAGTCTTAATGAGCTACACAATATGTTCTAAGACTAGAGAGGTTGTTCTGAAGGAATACTTCCAACCAAAGTATGATAATTTTCAAACTTGGTATAGAAGTTTTACTTCTCAAGACCAATATCTCGAAATAAATGATTTATATTTTGAGAAAATGAGAGAAAGAAATAGTCAAAAAAGCAACTATTACTTTTAGCATGGTTTCTGATTCTTATACTCTGCTCAAGTTGCTATTTTAACTACCAAAAAATGGCAAATAGAGCAAGAAAAATAATTGAAGCATCTTATCCTCCATCAGTTGTTAAAATGGTGGATGACAAACCTTTAGAATTAGCGGCCTTCAAAAAAATAAGTTTCGATCCATAAATTCTAAAAGAATTTATTACTGTAATTAAACAACTTAATTATAGTAATAGTATACTTCGAATAATCAGTGATCATCTTTTTAGCCTAGAGTCTAAAATCGATCACATGCTTAAACAAAAGGTTTCTAGTCCCAAAAATAGTAAAGCTTCAGAAAAAGCTTCTACTAGTATAAACCCATTTGTAAAACCTTTTATCCAACCACCTCCTAAACTGGCTCTTAAGTTAGGACCCTCTTCTGAAGACATTTAGAATTTGATTCTAAATTTAAGTGAAAAGTATGTAGGAGCTCTTGAAGATATCAGTCAATTGAAGATTCAAATGAATCCTCAACCGAAACTGATACTAATCAATCAAGTAATATTGAAAAAGTTCAAAACCTTTTTCAAGAATTATACGATCCTCATTCTCCTTTTGATATCCAAAAACTTTCTTATCCCAAGAAAAATTTAAAAAAATATTATTATAAAAAAATAACACCTCCCGATTTATTATTTGAGGAAGATACTCATTTCATAGGAAATTCCTATGATGGAGATTCTTTATATGAATGGAATATTGATGGAGCCATCATTTCATACCCTTCATCGAATGCTGTTTTTCTTTGTTCAATAGACTTCAAGAAAAATACATATTATCGAGAACCGGAACTCTGGTGGGATTCTCAACTCAGGAAGACCTCATAGTGATTGACAGTGATAAGGATCTTCCAAAGACAACAATGAAAATTGATTATAATCTTCTTCCAAATAATTATAGATCATTTTCTTTGGATCCATTGGAGATCAAGGAGAAAAAACTTGCTCCTTACTCCAAAAATTAAGATGTCCATCCTTAACCCATTTTGATGGTACAAGGATATATTTCTACCATCATGACACTTTATGATGCGATAGCCTTCATTGGAAGCAAAAATTCATTGAAGGCCTTCCCAATCTATTTCTTTGAAAAGGTTAAGGTTTCTCTTTCTCGATGGAACCATCCCATATGAAACCCTAACATATGGAAACCTTATTTACATGTATTAAAATGGTTTAGCAATGCTCGATCTTAAATTGAAAGATCAAATGAAAAAAGAACGTCTACTTGAGCGAAGACAGCTTGGCAAATTTTGTGAACAATTCAACTGTGATCCTCAGGTACGTCCTTTATTTTCTAAAAATAGGGAAAAAACAAAAAAGACTATTTTTCCTAAACGTGAAAAATCATGTCATAAAAAATGTGATAAATTCACGCACAAACACAAGCACTCTCGTCCCTCTTGCGCTAAAACCAAAGAGACAAGAGAAATAAAATGTTACAAATGTGGCCGTACAGGTCATTACACAAATAAATGAATTGTCAAGAAGAAGTTAAATGAACTTCAGATTGACGAAAGGTTAAAACAAACCCTGATGAAAATTTTACTTGCATCCTCTGATTCTAAAATAGAAGCAGAAGATGAAGAAGAACATATTTCATCTTCATCCTCATCATTGATAAATCGATAAATCTAACATTGCAAGTCCTGAGATAGATTATTATAAAAATATAATAAATATGGCAGTGCGTATATGCTCACACGAGCAAAGGACCAATTAATTAAACTTTTAGCACAAGTTGAAGATGATTCAACTCGTGATAAAATTATCGATCTTCTTAATGATAAGAAGAAAGATAAATTAAAAAAATTAATTAGAAGCCTCCTATATACTCCTTATCAAGTATTTAAGAAAAAATGAGGCAAGTTCATCATCTTCTAATTCAGCTTCTTTAGCAGAGCTAAAATAATTAAACTAAAATTAGAAGTTCAAGAAATTAAAGTCAGCAAGAGCAAATGAATGGTCAATGGATCTTGAAATTAATCAAGATGCCCAATTCATTTGAAAATATAGAAGTGATTCTAATCAAGAACCGTTTCTTACAAAATATGCAAAGGCAATATACCATAAATGGTATATTTTAAATTAATTATAAATAAAGTTTTACCAAATTTAACGCTCTAGTGATAAATGGGGATTTAAATTGTATACAAGAAGGAATAATTCCTTCTAAATATTTTGAAAAAATAATGTTAAAGTGACTGAATCTTTACAAATTAAGTATAAATTATCATCTATGTCAAGATGATATTTGTATTCAAATGCCTTTTATTTTAGTCAAAAATTTGACACAACACATTATTTTGGGAACTCTTTTTCTTCTTAAAATAATGCCTAAAGAAATCACATTCCATTTTATCACCAATCCTAAAGAAATTATCATAAATGAAATGAATAGGCTTAATAATAATTCTATGCATATAAATTATTTACAAGAAGAAATTGCTAGTTTAACTTTTAAACAACAAATTTCTTCCCAAAATTAAAGAAAAATTCAAAATTGCCACCAAGAATTCCAAAAGGAAGTCTGCAGACAACCCAATTGCTCAGGAAAGAAAGACTCATGTAGTGGATCTCGTGATAATTTCAATGAACAAGACATTCCCACAAGCTCATCCTTGTCGATGAAAGCACTACCTTGCTTTATGCAAAGAAGAGATTGTTGATTTATTAAAGAAAGGAATAATGGCAATCCTACTCTTGAGCCGTAATCGCATTCTATGTTAGAAAAGGAAAGAGGGAGCTGACTTGTAATTAATTACAAGCCGCTAAACAAAGTTTTAAAATGGATGATACAATTCCTAATAAAAGGGATTTATTAAATAGATTGCATAATGCAAAAAATATTTTCCAAATTTGATTTAAAATGATATTGGCATCAGATAAAGAATCGATCGCTATAAAATAGCATTTACTGTGCCCTTTGGACATTACGGATGGAACGTAATCCCCTTTGGTTTAAAAAATGCACCTTATGAATTTCAGATATCATGAATAATATATTTAAAGATTATTTTAAATATATTTTATATATTGATGATGTCGGTGTTCTCAACAATATTGATGAACACTTCAACCATCTAAAAATATTTAAATGATTAATTTTAAAAAATGGATTAGTTATTTCAAACCTAAAAATCAAATTATTTGAAACTGAAATAAGATTTTTAGGTCATAATATATCCAATGCTTCTATTATACCAATTAATAGAAGTATTGAATTTGCTAACAAATTTCGATATCATTTTAGATAAAAACCTGTATTTAGGAGCTCTCAATTATGTATTGATTTATCAAAATCTTGCCAAAGATGCCACTCTTTGATTAAAAGAATCCCCACCATGACCGACATATCATACCAAAGACGAAAATTAAAGAAAGGGTTCAAAACCTTCGTCTTAATCTGGACCCTACTATTTTCAAAATTGTTGAAAGATGCCTCCTCGATAGGTATCCTAAAGAAAAGAATTCTAAAGAAGAATTATTTTTTATTTTTTGGTAAATGGAATCCTACTCGAAAAGTATTCCATTATCAAAAAATAAAATGCTTTCGGATTAAGTGCATCTCAAAATTCAAGATGATTTACTTAATCAGATTTTCTCTCAGATTGATTATTCCTCCCAAATACATCATTGAACAAGATGTCAAAAATTTAGTTTCAAAATAAATTTTTTGCATCACAATCGCACTCTCTTAGATTTTGACATCAAATTCATTAAAGGTAATGAAAATTCTCTTCCTGATTTTCTGATCCGTGAATTCTTGCAGGGATGAACAGAGGTGGATCACCCCGCATGGAATAATGACTACTCCTAACCAAGGACATCTTTCTTTTTGTGGAGGTCGTGACCATGGCCGCTTTAATGGCAAAGATCCGGTCAATTCAACAATTGGCATGATCAATTTGCAAACTTATCTTTATGGTACTTCCTCTTCAAATAGGGTGAACCTCTAAAGAAAGAAATTTATTTCTCTAAGAAATAAAATAGAATATTATTGAAATTAATTTGATTATTCAATAAATAATCTGGCTTATTTGAAAGATATTTGGGAAACAATCCTTTCCCATTTGAATCTAATCTCTCAATAGAAAATTATGAAAAAATCTTAATACAATTAAAGTGTATTGAGATTAATCATGTTCGTGATCAGACGAACTATATAATTTTGTATGACAAATGCGTTATACAAAAGATCTTTCATCCAAATGAATGGGTTCTAACTCCATTCCAAGAGAAAAATGTATTCTTATCCACCACTAATTTACAGTGCAAAATTGGCATAAATTATTGGTGCTATGTTAAGTTATGATGAAGGCCTTCTTCTCAATAAACTAAGGCATTCATGGATGTTCATAATGAACAAAGATATTATCAATAAAGAACTTCAAAGATGGTTCGATGGTGGAACTTTTTAGCATAATTAAATATTCTTCAAAAGAAATTCTAACATCCTTCCTCCCTGGATTTATCCCATCATGTGATAAAACTTAGATATATAAAAATTATTTATTAAAACTTAAATACAACATCTAGCTGAAGGTGAAGAACTAAGAGAGTACAAGAGGAGAATAAGAAGAGAAGAGAGAAAAAATGAAAAGCCGAAATAACCCATAATACACAAACATATGCCTCCTATAAGGTGGAAGTGAGAGACTTTGCTTAGAAGCAAAGGTACAACTATTAAACAAAAGAGAAATGTTGCATAGAAGTTAAGCAATGGTATATTTATTAAATAGAAACGCTACAAAGCTACTATTAAAAATAAAAGATACTTGCTTAGAGGCTAGAAAAGATATAATATTATAAGATGGCTACTTTTGGAAAGTAGCAATTATTTCTTTTTGGTGGGACCCACTTTATGTAAAGTAGGTTCCTTGAAGATAAGCGGCTACTTTTGGAAAGTAGCAATTATTTCTTCTCGTGGTCTGCTTTATGAATTTAAGTTTCTCATGGATTCCAATGCCGACGTAAGACGCCACTCATAGATATGATAGGTGATTAAACAGTGAGTTGATTTTCATAGATTTTTTTTGAGACGCTCATGTTGAATCTCGGCCTCATGAGGATAACTCTTTTGATGCTTTATAGTACTCCTACTAGCTCAAAATTTGTAGTTTTTTGAGATATCACATATGCTTTAATAATGGCTTTAATTTCTTGAGCTTATCCTCAATGTTGATTAATTCCACCATTTTAGTAAAATTGCCTTTGAAGGACCAACATTGAAGGGGTCCTTTCCAGTATAACGTTTCCAGCCCAAATCCATGGATTTGAAGAAATGAAGATTTTGTCCTTGAATCATTTTTTGGGATTAATACTCATTTTGGTGCTTCCATCTAAAGACTTCTTTGATTGATCAAGAATATATACGCTCCAAAATAGTTCCACCATCTGAAAAACCATGCTGAATGTTCTTTGTTGATAATATCTTTGTCTCATTTTGTCATAAGAAGGAAGAAGGCCTTCATCTTACATAGCACCAATAATTTATGCCAATTTTGTACTATAAATTAGTGGAGGATAAGAATATATTTTCTCTTGGAATGGAGTTAGACCCATTCACTTTGATGAAAGATCTTTGTATAATGCATTTGCTATACAAAATTGTATGGTTTGTCTGATCACAAACATGATTAATCTCAATACACTTTAATTGTATTAAGATTTTTCATCTTTTCTCTTAGAGATTAGATTCAAATGGGAAAGGATTGTTTCCCAAATATCTTTCAAATAAGGCCCATGGATTATTTATTGAATAAGAGGGATTAATTTCAATAATATTCTATTTTATTTCTTTAGAGAAATAACAGTTCTGCAATGACATCTTTTAGGATGGTGTTGCCTTTTTTAGAGGGTTCACTTTTCAACCATAGTTGAAGAGGAAGTACCATAAAGATAAGTAAATTGATCATGCCAATTATTGAATTGACCATCTTTGCCATTAGAGCGCCATGGCCGACCTCCAGAAAAGAAAGATGTCCTCCTAGAGTACATTATTTCAAGATCCACCCCGATCCCCTCAAGAATTCTGTAAAAATCGTGAAGAGAATTTTCATTACCTTTAATGAATTGATGTCAAAATCAATGAGAGTCATTCCATGATGCAAAAAATTTGTTTTGAAACTAAATTTTTGACATCTTGTTCAATGATGTATTTGACCGAGGAATAATACTAAAAGAGAAAATGATTAAGTAAATCATCTTGAATTTTGAGATGCACTTAATCACATAAAGCATTTCTTTTTGATAATGGAATACTTTTGAGTAGATTACCGTAAACAAAGTGAATTCTTCTTTAGAATTCTTCTTTAAGACCTCCATACTTAGAAAATCTTTCAACAATTTTGAACTAGATGCATTAAGACAGGAAGGTTTTGAACCCTTTCTTTTTAATAACGCCATCATGAGTATCATATGGGATTCTTTTAATTTCAAAGAGTAATCATGGCAAGATTTGATAAATCACTACATAATTAGAGCTCCTAAGAACCGTATGTTTTTTTATCTAAAATGATATCGAAAAATTTATTAGAATTCAATTTCATTAATTGGTATAATAGAAGCATTGATATATTATGGCCTAAAAATCTTATTTAGTTTGAAATAATTTGATTTTTGGCTCAAAAAATAACTAACCCATTTTTAAAATTAACCATTTAAATTTTTAGATGGTTGAAATGTTCGCCAATTATTTGAGAACACAAGAACATCAATATATTAAAATATATTTAAAATAATCTTTAAATATATTATTCATGATATCAAAAGGGCATTATGCTCATTTGTAATGTCCAAAGAAAATAGAATGCTAATGATCATTCTTTTATCTGATGCCAATATCTGATTTTAAATCAAATTTGGAAAATATTTTGCATTATGCAATCTATTTAATAAATCCCTTTTATTAGAATTGATATCTGATCATTTTAAAACTTTGTTTAGCTTGAATTAATTACAAGTCACACCTCTTTCCTTTCTCCTTCATAAAGATAATGCTATGAGAGTAGATTGCCAAATTATTCCTTCTTTAATAAATCACAATCTCTTGCATAAAAGAAGGTAGTCATCCTGACAAGGATGAGCCTTAGTGGAATATCTCATCATTGAAATTATCAATGTGAGATCCACTACATGAGTCTTTCTTCCCGTAGTAATTGTTGTCACACACTTCCTTTAGAATTTTTGTAAATTTTGAATTTTTGTTTTAAATTTGGGGAAGAAATTTGTTTAGTTAAACTAGCAATTTTCTTGTAAATAATTTATGTATCGACTTATTATTAAGCCTATTCATTTCATTTATGATAATTTCTTTAGATTGGTGATAAATGGAATGTGATTTCTTTATCCCAAAGAAAATACCAATTCGATCATCAATTGATGTGATTATTTTAAGAAAAGGAGTTCAAAAAATAATGTGTGGTCAAATTTTGACTAAAATAAAAGGCATTTGAATATAAATATCATCTTGACACAGAGATGATAATTTAAACTTAATTTGTAAAGATTCAATTCTATCGCTTTAACTGCGCTTATTTTTTCAAAATATTTAGAAGGAATTATTCCTTCTTGTAAACAATTTAAATGTCTATCAATTAGAAGCTTAAATTTGGTAAAATAAATTCTTTATTTATAATTAATTTAATGGAAATATCATTTATGGTATATTACCTTGATATTTTGTAAGAAACCTTCTTGATAGAATTCTTCTATATTTCAAATGAATAAAATTTGAATCAAGATCCATTAAATTCATTTATTTGCTCTCGCCTTTTAATTTGAACTTAATTTTAGTTTTAATTCATTTAGCTCGCTAAAGAAGTCAATTAGAAGATAACTGAAAACTTTTTTTCTTAAATACTGAAAGGATATATAAGGCTTGTAATTAAAATTTTCTAATTTATCTTTCTTCTTATTTAAGAAGATATATTTATCAATGAAGAATCATCTTTAACTGTGCTAAAAGTTTAATTAATTGGTCCTTGCTGTAAATCTCATCTATTTATTATATTTTATAATAATCTTAAATGACTTATAGATTTATCATGATGAGGATGAAGATGAAATATGTTCTTCTTCATCTTCTGATTCGTAATCGAGATGTAAGAATTTTCATCGTGGTTTGTTTAACCCTTCATCAATCTCCATTTAACTTCTTCTCGAGATTTATTTTATAATGACCTATAATCGCCACATTTGTAATATATTTTATTTCTTTGTCTCTTTGTTTAGAACCGAGGGACGAAAGTGCTTATGTTTGTCGTGAATTTATCATTTTTTTAAGACATGATTTTCATGTTAAAAAAATAAATCTTTCGTGTTTTTCCTCTTTATAAATAAGATATACTAGTCATGAATTGCTCAAATGAACCAAGATGTTTTTGCTCAAGTAGACATTCTTTTCATTTGATCTTTAATTTAAGATTAGATGATAAAGCTTAATAGCAAATAAGATTTCCATGTTGGGTTTCATATGGGATATTCCATCAAGATAAGAAAAACTTTAACCTTTTAGAAATAGATCAAGGTTCAATGAATTTTTGCTTCAAAGTGAAGACTATTGGCATCATAAAGTGTCATGAACGTGCTAGAAATATATCCTTGTATCATAAATGGGTTAAGGATGGATCTTAATTTTTTTTTGAGTAATGAGAGTTTTTCTCCTTGATTCCAATGGATCAAAGAAATGATCTATAATTGTTGAGAAGATTATAGACCAAATTTTCATTGGTTTTTTATTTTTTTGGAAGATCCCAAATTAAGTCAATTTGAAGAGGTCTTCCCTTGAGGAACAAAGTGAGAAATTATCACCATCCTTTGAGTTCTAAAAATCAAATGATGAGGACAATAGAGATTTGCTTGATGTCTATTGAACAAAGATATAAACATAAGTATTCGATAAAGGGTATGAATGATTTGATGTCTAGTCCATCAATATTCCATTCATACAAAGAATCATCATGGAATTTCTAAATGAGTATCTTCCTCAAATAATAATTCTGAGGAGGTTTTTTTTATAATAATGTTTTTCAAATTTTTCTTGGATAAGAAAGTTTTGATATGATTATAATTCTAAAAAAAGGTTTGAACTTTTTCACATTATCTGAGAAGATAGGATTCATTTGAATCTTCATCGATTGACTGAATCTTCAAATCTACATACTTCTCACTTAAATTTAAATCAAATTAATGTTTCTAAGAGAGTCAACTTGAGATGGTTAAGGTTTTTCAAATCATTCTAGTATAAAGCTCATTTTCGTGGCTAGAATTTGTTTAAGCATCCATCAATTTTAATTCTGGCAAAAAAGATGATCAGATTATTTGAAGTATCTATTACTATAATTAAGTTGTTAATTGAAGATAAATTCTTTTGAATTTATGGAGAACTTATTTTTCAAGGCCACTAATTCTAAAGGTTTATCATCCACCATTTTACAACCGATGGAGGATAAGATGCTTCAATATTTTTCTTTCTTGATGAATTTTTTGGTAGTTAAAATAGCAACTTGAGCAGATTGAAAGCATAAGAATTCAAAAACCATGCTATGAAAGGAATAATTGCTTTTGGCTATTTCTTTTCTCATTTTCTATAAATCATTTATTTCAAGATGTTATCTTGAGTAAACTTCTATACCAAGTACAAAAAAATTATCATACTTTGGTTGGAAGTATTCCTTGAATAATCTAGTCTAGAACCTATTGTGTAGAAACTAAAGTTCATTTCATAGGGAGATTGATTTTCTAAAGATGATATATGATTTTATTTAGGTGAATACCAATGGTTCTGTGTGAACCATAAATAGACTTCTATTTTAGAAGGGATAGAAACCTAAAGTGTAATGGATCAATTTGAATCAACTTCAACATCGATCAGTAGTTTCAAATTGATAAATGATTATCAATTGAGAGACCATCTATTTAGGTCTTCTTTCAAGGGGAACTCGCCATTTGAAGTTCTGATTAAATTACATTCAATCGCAGATTAGAAGTTACTTCAAAGAAGTAGAAGCCATATTACCAAAAAGGGGAAAAAGGGAGAGAAGATGATCGAGAATTTGAAATAAATCACTACATAAGATAAAACAAACTAAGTATAAACCTCCATTAAAGAATTATCTTTATCAACAAAATAGGATTACAACCTTTCAAGCCTCAAATAGATTTATGGCCATTTCATCAAGATTAAGAATATAAACCTCTGAGAATTATCCCATACCAACAATAAAGACTTATCATTTATCAAGATCAGCAATGTATGGCCATCTTTTTAAGATATAAAGCTATAGAAATGAACAAAGTATTTTATCCAAAGCATGGTGAAATACAACAAAAATCTCTAACATCCTTCCTATTTAATCAGGCTATATTCAGACTTACAAAGACATATAAAAACACTTATTTATTAAAACTTAAAAAAGAACTTACAATGACAGATTATGAAGAACTAAGGAGAATATAATGGAGAATAAGAGAAGAAGAGAAGGAAAAACTAAAAAAAGCAAATAATAATGCAGATTCTTATATTATCAGAGACTTTTCTTAAGAAAGGTGCAATTATTAAACAAGAGAAATGTTGCTAGAAGTTAAGCAAGGTATATTTATTAAATAGAAACTTGATAAGCAAAGCTACTATTAAATAAAGATACTTTGCTTAGATCTCGGTACAAAATATTATAAGATGGCTACTTTGGAAAGTAAAATTATTTTTGTAACCACTTTATGTAAAGTAGGTTCCTTGTCTGAAGATATCACTTTAAAGTAATTATTTCTTCCTTCCTTTT
Source organism: Cymbidium sinense (assembly GCA_021442155.1). Lineage (NCBI taxonomy): Eukaryota > Viridiplantae > Streptophyta > Magnoliopsida > Asparagales > Orchidaceae > Cymbidium > Cymbidium sinense. The sequence goes on from CM038223.1 coordinate 150,966,266, forward strand.
ATGAATTTAATTATCATTCGATCTCAAGTGCCATACTCAGATATATAAATATTTAAACATTGATTGATTTTCATAGATTTTTTTGAGACGTTCTTTATGTTGAATCTCGGTATCATGAGGATAACATCTTTTGATGCTTTGTAGTACCTCGTCTACTGATAGCTCAAAATTCATAGTTTTTTGAGGGATCGTTAATTCAGAATAAGCTTTAATAATGGCTTTAATTTGCTTGAGCTTATCCTCAATGTTGATTGAATTCCACCATTTTAGTAAAAATTATCTTTGAAGGACCAACTGATTGAAGGGGTCCTTTCAAGTATAACGTTCCAGCTCCAAATCCATGGGATTTAGCAGTCCGAGAAGAAATGAGCAAGATTTTGTCCTTGAATTATTTTTCTGGGATTAATAGCCCTCATTTTGGGGGTAGCTCCCATCCAGTCATTGAAGACTTCTTTGATTGGATCTGGAAGAATATTTAATTATGCTCCAAAATAGTTTCACCATCTGAAGAGCCGTGGGCCTTATTTGAAAGATATTTGGAAAACAATCTTTTCCCATTTGAATCTAATCTCTCAAGAGAAAATTATGAAAAAAATTTAATATAATTAAAGTGTATTGAGACTAATCATGTTCGTGATCAGACAAACCATACAATTTTGTATAGCAAATGCGTTATACAAAAGATCTTTCATCAAAGTGAATGGGGTCTAACTCCATTCCAAGAGAAAAATGTATTCTTATCCTCCACTAATTTACAGTACAAAATTGGAGTAAATTATTGGTGCTATGTGCAAGCTATGATGAAGGCCTTCTTCCATCTCAATGACAAATGAAGGTATTCATGGATGTTCATAATGAACAAAGATAGTATGTTGTGTCAAATTTTTTACTAAAATAAAAGGCATTTGAATACAAATATCATCTTGATAAATATGATAGGTCTGTATACGCTCACCCACGAGCAAAAGGACCAATTAATTAAAATTTTAGCATAAGTTGAAGATGATTCAACTCGTGATAAAATTATAGATCTTCTTAATGACAAGAAGAAAGATAAATTAGAAAAATTTAATTACAAGCCTCCTATATACTCCTTATTGGAAGTATTTAAGAAAAAATCTGAGGCAAGTTCATCATCTTCTAATTCAACTTCTTTAGCAGAGCTAAAAATTGAATTAAAGAAACTAAAATTAGAAGTTCAAAATTAAAGGCGAAGAGCAAATGAATGGTCGCTCTTGAAATTAATCGACAATTCATTTGAAAATATAGATTCTAATCAAGAACCGTGTTTCTTACAAAATATAAAGGCAATATACCAAAAATTGTATATTTGCATTAAATTAATTATAAATAAAGAATTTATTTTACCAAATTTAACTCTAGTTGATAGGAGATTTAAATTGTATACAAGAAGGAATAATTCCTTCTAAATATTTTTAAAAAAACAAGCCTGGTTAAAGGGAATGAGTGAATCTTTATAAATTAGTATAAATTATCATCATTGCTTGTGTCAAGATGATATTTGTATTCAAATGCCTTTTTATTTTGGTCAAAATTTATTTTTCTTTAGATAAAGAAATCACATTCTATTTTATCACCAATCCTAAATTATCATAAATGAAATGAATAGGCTTAATAATAAGTCTATGCATATAAATTATTTACAAGAAGAAATTGCTAGTTTAACTATTAAACAATAAATTTCTTCCCCAAAATTAAAAGCAAAAATTCAAAATTGCCACCAAGAATTCCAAAGGAACTTGACAACCCAATTGCTTTTGGGAAAGAAAGACTCATGTAGTGGATCTCCATACATTGATAATTTCAATGAGGAGACATTCCACTAAGTGTCTTCATGACGAGCACTACCTTGCTTTATGCAAAAAAGATTGTTGATTTATTAAAGAAAGGGCAATCCTACTCCCCTTGGAGCTATACCGCATTCTATGTTATGAATTGAGAAAAGAAAAGGCGACTTGTAATTATACAAGCGCTAAACAAAGTTTTAAAATGGATCATATCCAATTCCATAAAGATTTATTAAATAGATTGCATAATGCAAAATATTTTCCAAATTTGATTTAAAATCGATATTGGATCCGGATAAAAGAATCGGATGCTATAAAATAGCATTTATGGTTTGGACATTACGAATGGAACGTAATGCCCTTTGGTTTAAAAATGCACCTTAAATTTCAGATATCATGAATAATATATTTAAAGATTATTTTAAATATATTTTAGTCTATATAAATGATGTTCTGTTCTCAAATATTGAACACTTCAACCATATAAAAATATTTAAATGGTTAATTTTAAAAATGGATTAGTTATTTTGAGCAAAATCAAATTATTTCAAACGAAATAAGATTTTAGGCATAATATATCTAATGCTTCTATTATACCAATTAATAGAAGTATTGAATTTGCTAACAAATTTCATATTTTTTAGATAAAACCATATGATTTCTAAGCTCTCAATTATGTATTTCTATCAAAATCTTGCCAAAGATGCACTCTTTGACAGATTAAAAAAAATCACCATGGTGATACTCATACCATGGCTAAAATTAAAGAAAGGGTTCAAAACCTTCCTCTTAATCTTTATGACACTAGTTTCAAAATTGTTGAAACAGATGCCTCTGATAAGGGATATGAAGGTATCCTAAAGTAGCGAAAGTATTCTAAAGAATAATTAGTCACTTTGTTTTTGGTAAATGGATTCCTACTCAACAAAAGTATTCCATTATCAAAAAAGAAATGCTTTCTGTGATTAAGTGCATCTCAAAATTTCAAGATGATTTACTTAATCAAACATTTTCTCCTTATTGATTTTCCTCAAATATCATTGAACAAGATGTCAAAATTTAATTTCAAACAAATTTTATCATGGCAATCACGACTCTCTATCGATTTTGACATCAATTCATTAAAGGTAATGAAAATTCTCTTCACATTTTTTTCGTGAATTCTTCAGACAATCGGTGGATCACCCCGCATGGAAGAATGACTACTTCTAACCGAGGATGTCTTTCTTTTCATGGAGGTCGCGGCCATGGCCGTTCTAATGGCAAAGATCTCGTCAATTCAACAATTGGCATGATTAATTTGTAAGCTTATCTTGATGGTACTTCCTATTCAACTACGGTTAAAAAGGGTGAACCCTCTAAAAAAGCTGCAACACCATCCCTAAAAGATGTCGTTGCAGAACGTTTATTTCTTTAAAGAAATAAAATATTATTGAAATTAATCCTTCGATTATTCAATAAATAATCGTGAGCTTTGAAAGATATTTGGGAAACAATCCTTTCCCATTTGAATCTAATCTCTCAAGAGAAAATTATGAAAAAATTTTACAATTAAAGTGTATTGAGATTAATCATGTTCATGATCGAACCATACAATTTTGTATAGCAAATGTTATACAAAGATCTTTCATCAAAGTGAATGGGTCTAACTCCATTCAAGAGAAAAATGTATTCTTATCCACCACTAATTTATGTACAAAATTGGCATAAATTATTGGTGCTATACTATGATGAAGGCCTTCTTCCTTCTCAATGACAAATAAATGCATTCATGGATGTTCATAATGAATAAAGATATTATCAAAGAACTTCCAGCATGGTTCTTCAGATGGTGGAATTCAATCAACATTGAGGATAGGCTCAAGCAAATTAAAGCCATTATTAAAGCTTATTTTGAATTAACGATATGTCAAAAAACTATAGATTTTGAGCTATCTACAGGAAGCATCAAAATACATTATCCTCATGAGATTCAACAAGGGCTCTCAAAAAATCTCACAATCAACTTGGTGTTTAATCACTATCTATATTTGTTGGTGAGTCTTGACGTCACGGAATCCATCCACTTAAATTCATAAGCACCCACCGGAAGAAATAATTGCTACTTTCCAAAAAGCCACTTATCTTCACCGACAAGGAACCTACTTTACATAAAGTGGGTCCCACCAAAGAAATAATTTTTCCAAAAGTAGCCATCTTATAATATTTGTACCTTTGCTTAGCCTCAAAGTAATTTTTTTAATAGTAGTTTTGCTTGCTTAAGAAAAGTTTCTATTTAATAATTATACCGTTGCTTAACTTCTAAGCAATGTTTCTATTTTATTTAATAATTGTACCTTTACTTCTAAGCAAAGTTCCTCCTGTGCCTCCACCTCTATATAAGGAGGCTCACTGTATTATGTGTGCTCTCAATTTTCCCTTCTCTTTTTTTCTCTATTCTCTCATACTCTCCTTGGTTCTTCTTCTTCACGCCTGCCATCATGTAAGTTAAAGAAATATTCTTTATGACATCTTTTAATGGTGTTGCTTTTTCTTGTGCAATGACATCTTTAGGATGGTGTTGCTTTTTTAGATTTCACCCTTTTCCTGGTTGAAGAGGAAACCATAAAGATAATAACTTACGATCATGGAAGGAAGCAAAGAACGGAGAGCACAAGGGAGAAGAGCGATAATTGCAAGATAGAGCCTCTATTATTAACAGAATTAAACAAAGAATGCTGAATAGAATTATTTCTATCAATAATGTATTTTACTTTTGGAAAGTAGCAATTATTTCTTGGTTCTTTATGAGTTGTAAAATATATCCTTGTTGGTGAAGATAAATTTACTTTGAAAGTAGCAATTATTTCATCACATAGCCACTTTATGGAGTGTAATGTAATTCTGGAGATGATGATCCGCTACTAGAATGTATATTTCTTATTAATTTAAGTTTCTCAATTCCATGTCGACGCATAAGACTGTCAATATAGATAGGTGATTAAACCTTGACGATCAAATCAATAGAATTTTGAGGATCGTTAATTCTAATAAGCTTTAATAATGGCTTTAATTTGCTTGAGCTATCTTAATGTGAGATTGAATTCCACTATTTTAGTAAAATTATCTTTCTTTGAGACCAGACAAAGGATCCTTCCAAAATAATGTTCTAGCTCATCCATGGAATCTAGTATCTGAAGAAATGAGCAAGATTTTCCTTGATCATTTTTAGATTAATAGCCTCATTTTATCCATTCATTAAAGACTCTTTGATTGATCCAAAAGAATAATTCTCGCAAAATAGTTCCACCATTTAAAGAACCATGCTAGAATTTCTTTGTTGATAATATCTTTGTTCATGATGAACATCCATGAATGCCTTAGAAAGGAAGAAGAATTTTATCATACTGACATAACATCAATAATTTACACAATTTTGTACTATAAATTAGTGGAGGATAAAAAAATATATTTTTCTCTTGAATGGAGTCCCCATTCACTTTGATGAAAGATTTTTTTGTATAACATTTGCTATACAAAATAGTATGGTTCATCTAATCACAACATGATTAATCTTTAATACACTTTAATTATTATTAAGATTTTTTTATAATTCTCTCGAGATTAGATTCAAATGGAAAGATTGTTTCCCAAATATCTTTCAAGGCATGATTATTTATTGAATAATCGAGGGATTAATTTCAATAATATTCTATTTTATTTCTTTAGAGAAATAAACTTCTTTGCAAACATCAATGGTGTTGCTAATTCTTGTAATGACATCTTTAGAATGGTATTGCTTTTTTAGAGATTTCATCAACCAAAAGAGGAAGTACCATAAAGATAAGTTTGTAAATTGATCATGCAATTATTGAATATCTTTAAAATAGAACCTCCATGAAAAGAAGAAAATGTCCTCAATTAGAGTCATTCTTCCATGTGGGGTGATCCACGTCAAGAATTCATGGGTCAAAATCGTGAAGAGATTTTCATTACCTTTAATGAATTCCAAAATCGAAGAGTAGAATTATGATGCAAAAATTTGTTTGAAACTAAATTTTTGACATCTTGTTAATGATGTATTTGACAGAAATAATTAAGAGAAAATGTATTAAGTAAATCATCTTAGAATTTTGAGATGCACTTAATCATTTTTTTTTTGATAATGGAATACTTTTGTCAAAGGATTCCATTTAAAAGAACCATTCTTAGAATTTTCTAGATACCTCCATGTCTTATCAGGCATTTGTTTCAACAATTTTGAAACTAGTAGTACAAGATTAAGACAGGAAGGTTTGAACCCTTTCTTTTTTTATTCCATGGTATGAGTATCATTGATTATTTTTAATCATCAAAGAGTCATCTTTGGCAAGATTTTGATAGAAAATAGAGCCCTAAGAATGTATTTTTATCTAAAATGATATGTGAAATTTGTTAGCAAATTCAATACTTAATTGATATAATAGAAGAATTGATATATTATGGCTAAAAATCTTATTCATAATTTGATTTTGGCTAAAATAACCCATTTTTTTTTAAATTAACCATTTAAATATTTTTTAGATGGTTGAAATGTTCATCAATAGTATTTGAGAACACAAGAACTCATCAATAGACTAAAATATATTTAAAATAATCTTTAAATATATTATTCATGATATTAGAAATTTAGAAGGTGCATTTTTAAACATAATTACGCTCCATTTGTAATGTCCAAAGGGCAATAGAATGTCGCTTTTTACATCAATTCTTTATGATGCAATATCCTATTTTAATCAAATTTGAAAATATTTTTTATTATGCAATCTATTTAAATCTTTTATCATGAAGTTGAATCATCTTCAACTTGTAAAAGTTTAATTAATTGGTCCTTTTGCTCATGAAGTGTATATGCACTGCCATATTATTATATTTTATAATAATCTATGTGAGTTACAAATTTAGATTCGAATTATCGATGAGGATGAAGATGAAATATGTTCTCTTCTTCTTCTTCTGATTCTCTTTCAGAATGAGAGGATGTAAGAAGAATTTTCATCGGTTTAATTCTTCAATCAAGTTCATTTAACTTCTTCTCGACAGCATTATTCGAATGACTGCCACATTTGTAATATTTATTTCTCTTGTCTCTTTGGTTTTAAAACCGAGGATGAGAGTGCTTGTGTTTATGCATGAATTTATCACATTTTTACATGTGATTTTTCATGCTTAGGAAAAATAGTTTCGTGTTTTTTCCTTGTGTTTATAAGATAAAGGATGCACTGGATCAGTGAATTGCTCACAATTCACAATTTATGCTCAAGTAGATATTCTCTTTTCATTTGATCTTTAATTTAAGATCGAAATAGATTACTAAACCCTTTTAATACAAATAAGATTTCCATATGTAAGGGTTTCATATGGGATGGTTCCTCATAAAGATGAAGAGAAACCTTAACCTTAAAATAGATTGGAAGGCCTTCAATGAATTTTTTTCTTCTGAAGGCTATTGGCATCATAAAGTGTCATGACGCTGCTAGAAATATATATCCTTGTACCATCAAAATGGGTTAAGGATGGACATCTTAATTTGGAGTAAGAGCGAGTTTTTCTCCTTGATCTCCAATGATCCAAAGAAAATGATCTATAAATGTTTGAGAAGATTATAGACCAAATTTTCATTAGGTTTTTGTTCTTTGGAAGATCCTTAGTACTTAAGTTTTGCTAAGAGGTCTTCCTTTGAGGAACAAGAGAATTATCCCACCATCCTTCGTGAGTTCCAGAATCAAATGATGGCTCGAGTGACAATATGAGTTTTGCTTGATGTCTAGATTGAACAAAGAAAGCAAACATAAGCAATGAAGGGTATGAATGATTTGATGTTCAAAGTCCATCAATATTCCATTCATACAAAGAATCTCCATCAGGAATTTCCTTGAAATGAGTATCTTCCTCAAATAATAAATGAGGTGTTGTTTTTATAATAATGTTTTTCCAAATTTTTCTGATTAGAAAGTTTTGGATATCAAAAGGGGATGAGGATCTTGTAATTCAAAAAGGTTTTGAACTTTTCAATATTACTTGATTGATCAGTATCAGTTTCAATTCAAGATTTAATTGAATCTTCATCCCATTGATATCTTCAAGAGCTCCTACATACTTTTCACTTAAGTTAGAATCAAATCAATGTCTTCTAAGAGTCCCAATTTAAGAGCTTAGAGGTGGTTGAATAAGGTTTCACAAATGGGTTTATACTAGTAGCTTTTCAAGCTTTGCTTGGCTCCTTTGTTTAAGCATCGATCGATTTTAGATTCTAGGCTAAAAAAGATAATGATTATTTGAAGTATACTATTACTATAATTAAGTTGTTTAATTAGTAATAAATTCCTTTAGAATTTGTGATCAAACTTATTTTGAAGGCCGCTAATTCTAAAGGTTTATCATCCACCATTTTACAACCGATGGAGGATAAGATGCTTTATTTTTCCTCGCCATTTTTTGGTAGTTAAAATAGCAACTGAAAGATTGAGCATAGTAATCGAAAACTATAATGCAAAAGGAATAGTTGCTTGACTATTTCTTTCTCTCATTTTCTCAAAATATAAATCATTTATTTGAGTTGGTCTGAGAAGTAAAACTTCATACCAAAAATTATCATACTTTGGTTGGAAGTATTCCTTGTAATAACCTCTAGTCTTAAAACCTTGTGTAGCTCATTAAGACTAAAGTTCATTTTAGATGGAGTGGGAGATTGATTTTCTCACCGGATGATATATGATTTTTATTTATATTTCTAATCGATTTAGTGAACCATCCATCTAGACTTCAAGATTTCGAAGAGATAGAAACCCCAAGAAGTGTAATGGATCGATGAGGTTGAATCACTTCAACATCGCTATCTTGAATTATCCATCTACATCTTGATTAATGGCTTCATCCAATTATGATCCATGAGTGAAATACCACCTCATTCCATTTAATCACTATTTAGTAGCAATATGGGATGCAATGATTTCAAGTAGTTCGTTCTGGTTGAACATTTTTCAAACTCTAGGATTTAGAGTATTTAAAACTCAAAAAATGAATTCAAGATTAAAGCTATAGTTTAACTGAAAAAAAAATCATAACCATAAAGGAAAGTAATTTTGCTTCAAAAGATTTATATCGAAAGAGATAAACTCAAATTGGGAAAGGTGTTGAAATAAACAAAGGTGACATATTAGTCTCTACAACACTCATATTATTGCCTGTGAAGGCATGCCATCTCTAGCGCTAAATAAGCATTTAGACCTTTAAAGGTTAAAGGTTTGAATGCTATCTGTATCATCCCTATATAAATTTATTTAAAATCTTGCATATATTTATGCAGATCTTCAAACGTTAGTAGATAAATGGTTTTATCTATTTGATCTATAGTAATGGTTTGTTCTATAGTTTTCACTGAAGATTTTTCCTTAAAATCAAAAGTTCCAAATTGATAAATGATAGTTTTATCAATCTTGGGGAGAGACCATCTATTTAGGTCTTCTTCATTCAAGGGGAACTCTACCATTTCAGAGTTCTTGATTAAATTATTATTTCTCCTAAATTAGATTAGAAGTTACTCTAAGAAGTAGAAGCCATATAACCAAAGAGAAAAGGGAGAGAGAAGATGCGTGAGAAAAATAAATCACCACATTGATAAAACAAACTAAGTATAAACCTCCATTAGAGAATTATCTTCCTGCATCCAACAAAAATAGGACTTACAACCCTTTCAAGCCTCATGCAAAGGGATTTACCATTTCGATGAAGAGTATATAAACATCTACCGAGAATTATCTAAAAAATAAAGACTTATCACCCCATCAAGCATCAAATGGCCATTTGCAAAAGATAAGGCCATGGGAGGAATGAACAAAGTCTTCATCCATAGCATTCTGCAAAGGTACAATTATTAAACAAGAGAAACGCTGTTTAGAAGTTAAGCAACAAGATAATTAAATAGAAACTTTTGTTACAAAGCTACTATTATAAAATAAAGTTACTTTGCTTGAGGCTAAGCAAAGGTACAAAATATTATAAGATGGTACTTGGAAAGTAGCAATATTTCTTTGGTGGACTCACTTTATGTAAAATTCTTGTCGGTGAAGAGACTTTTGGAAAGTAATTATTTTTTTCTCGTGGGTGCTTTATGAATTTAAGTTTCTCAAGGGATTCCATGTATAAGACTAAAATGATATAGATGGTGATTAAACACCTCAAGTTGATTTTGTAGATTTTTTGAGACGTCCTTATGTTGAATCTCCTCATGAGGGTAACATCTTTTGATGCTTTATAGTACCTGATTATATATCAAAATTCATAGTTTTGAGGATCATAATTTTTAATAATGACTTTAATTTTCTTGAGCTTATCCTAATGTTGAAATTCCACCATTTTAGTAAAATTATCTTTGAAGGACCAACCATTGAAGGGTCCTTTCCAAGTATAATGTTCCAAATAAAGCCATGGATTTGGCAACCGTGAAGAAATGAGAAATTTTGTCCTTGAATCATTTTTTCAATTAATAGCCCTCATTTTAGCTTCATCCAATTGAAGATTTCTTGATTGATCTCGAAGAATATTTATGCTCAAAATAGTTCCACCATCTCAAGAACCATGCAAGTTCTTTGTTGATAATATCTTTGTTCAATGAACATCCATGAATGCCTTCATTTGTCATAGAAGGAAGTATCATCTTATATATAGCACCAATAAGCCAATTTTGTCTAAATTAGTGGAGGATAAGAATACATTTTTCTCTTGGAATGGATTTAGACCCCATTCGCTTTGATGAAAGATCTTTTGTATAACGCGCAAAAATTAAAGTTCTTCTATCACGAATATGAATCTCAATACACTTTAATTGTATGAAGATTTTTCATAATTTTCTTGAGAGATTAGATTCAAATGGGAAAGGATTGTTTCCCAAATATCTTCAAATAAGGCAATTATTTATTGAATAATAGGGATTAATTTCAATAATATTCTATTTTATTTTTTTAGAAATAAAAGGTTCTTATGCACATTTTTTGATGGTGTTGCAGCTTTTTAGAGGGTTTACCCTTTTCAACCGTAGTTGAAGAGGAAGTACCATAAAGATATGTCTTAAATCGAAATTGTTGAATTGAGATCATTTCCATTAGCCATGACGCAAAAGAAAGACTTCTAAATTAATCAAGATGCCCAATTCATTGAAAATATAGAAGATTCTAATCAAGAACCGTGTTTCTTACAAAATATTCAAAGGAAAATAGAAATGATATATTTCCATCAAATTAATTATAAATAAAGAATTTATTTTATTAAATTTAATCGCTAGTTGATAGAGATTTAAATTGTATACAAGAAGGAATAATTCCTTCTAAATATTTTGAAAAATAAGCCATTAAAGGCGAAGGTGAATCTTTAAATTAAGTATAAATTATCATCATGGCCATGTCAAGATGATATTTGTATTCAAATGCCTTTTATTTTATCAAAAATTTGACACAACATTATTTTAAGAACTCCTTTCTTCTTAATACAATCACTAGAATTAATGATACGAGAATTCAATGTTTTCTTTGGGATAAAGAAATCACATTTTCTTTTATCACCAATCCTAAGGAAATTATCATAAATGAAATGAATAGGTTTAATAATAAGTCTATGCATATAAACTATTTACAAGAAGAAATTGCTAGTTTAACTATTAAACAACAAATTTCTTCCCCAAAATTAAAAGCAAAAATTTAAAATTGCCACCAAGAATTCTAAAAGGAAGTCTGTGGTGACAACCCAATTCTTCGGGAAAGACTCATGTAGGATCTCTCGCATTGATAATTTGAATGAACAGACATTCCCACTTGGCTCATCCTTGTCAAATGAATGAGCACTCTGCTTTATGAAGAAGAGATTTGATTTATTAAAAAAAGGAATAATTCAACAATCCTACTTCCTTGATACCACATTTTATGTTATGAATTGAAAAGGAAAGAGAGACCGACTTGTAATTACAAGCAGACAAAGTTTTAAAATGGATGGATATCCAATTACTAATAAAAGAATTTATTAAATAGATTGCATAATGCAAAAATATTTTCCAAATTTGATTTAAAATCAGGATATTCATCAAAAGAATGACGCTATAAAATAGATTTATACTTTCTTGACATTACAATAATGGAACGTAATGCCCTTTGGTCTAAAAAATGCACCTTCTGAATTTTAGCATATCATGAATAATATATTTAAAGATTATTTTAAATATATTTTAGTCTATATTGATGATGTTTTGGTATTCTCAAACAATATTGATGAACACTTCAACCATCTAAAATATTTAAATGGTTAATTTTAAAAAATATTATTTTGAGATAAAAATCAAATTATTTCAAACCAAATAAGATTTTAGCCATAATATATCCAATGCTTCTATTATACCAAGTGATAGAAGTATTGAATTTGCTAACAAATTTCTTGATATTTTTTTAGATAAAACCAAATGTATTTTAGCTCAATTATGTAAATTTTCTATCAAAATTTAAAAGATCACTCATTGACATTATTAAAAGAATCCACCTGGTCTGACACTCATACCATGACATGCAAAATTAAAGAAAGGTTTCAAAACCTTCCTTTTAATCTCTAATCTCTTCAAAATTGTTGAAATTGATGCCTCGATAAGTGGTGGAGGTATCAAAACAATAAAGAATTCTAAAGAAGAATTAGTTCGCTTGTAGTAAATGGAATCCTACTCACAAAAAAGTATTCCATTATCAAAAAAGATTTTCTTATTATGCATCTCAAAATACTAAGATGATTTACTTAATCAGCATTTTCTCCTTCGTATTGACTATTCCTCAGTCAAATACATCATTCAACAAGATGTTAAAAATTTAGTTTCAAAACAAATTTTTGCATCATGGCAATCGTAGCTCTCTGTATTCGATTTTGACATCGAATTCATTAAAGGTAATGAAAATTCTCTTCATTTTGACTGAATTCTGAGAGACGATCATGGATCACCGGATAAGAATGACCACTCTAACCCAGAAGTCCTTCTTTTCATGGAGGTCGCCATGGATCTAATGGCAAAGATCCAATTCAACAATTGATTGATTTGAAAACCTTTATGGTACTTCCTCTTCAACTACTTGAAAAGGGTGAACCTCTAAAAAAGGCAACACCATCCTAAAGATATTGCACAAGAACCTATTTCTCTAAAAAAATAAAATAGAATATTATTGAAATTAATCCTCCATTATTCAATAAATAATCAGGCCTTATTTGAAAGATATTTGGGAAACAATCCTTTCCCATTTGAATCTAATCTCTCAAGAGAAAATTATGAAAAAATCTTAATACAATTAAAGTTTATTGAGATTAATCATGTTTGTGATTAGATGAACCATAAATTTTTTTCTAGCAAATGCACTATACAAAAGATCTTTCATCAAAGTGAATGGGGTCTAACTCCATTCCAAAAAAATGTATTTATCTCCACTAATACCATAAAATTGGCATAAATTATCATGTATTATGATGAAGGCCTTCTTCCTTCTCAATGATAAACAAAGGCATTCATGGATGTTCATAATGAACAAGGATATAATCAACAAAGAACTTCCAGCATGGTTCTTCAGATGGTAGAACTATTTTGGAGAAGAATTAAATATTCGTCCAGATCCAATCAAAGAGGTCTTCAATGACTGGATGGAAGTTGCCACCAAAATGAGGGCTTAATCCCGAAAATAATTCAATAAAATCTTGCTCATTTTCTTTACTACCAAATCCCATGGATTTAGCCGAACGTTATACTTGGAAAGGACCCCATCAATCGCTTGGTTCTTTAAAGATAATTTTACTAAAATGGTGGAATTCAATCAACATTGAGAGCTCAACCAAATTAAAGCCATTATTAAAGCTTATTCAATTAACGATCCTCAAAAACTACATTTTAAGCTATTAGTAGATGAGGTACTAAGCATCAAAAGACGTTATCCTCATGAGACCAGATTCAACATTGAACGCTCAAAAATAAAATCAACTCGCCAAGGTGTTTAATCACCCTTTCTATATCTCATAATAGTCTTACTCAAGACGACGGAATAATCAGAAACTTAAATTCATAAAGCACAAAAGAAATTTTTTTCAAAAGTATGCTTATCTTCAAGGAACCTACTTTACATAAAGTGGTCCCACCAAATGAAATAATTGCTACTTTCCAAAGTAGCCATCTTATATTATGTACCTTTTTAGCTCAAGTATTTTTTTTATTTAATAATAGTAGCTTTGTTTTAACAAAGAAAGTTTCTATTAATTATACATTTTTTAGCTTCTAAGCAAAGTCTCTTCCACTTCTATATAAGGAGGCTATGTATTTGTAATTAGTGTGTTCTCCTCTTCTCTTCTATTCTCTTTGTACTCTCCTTAATTCTTGCTCCTACCATCATGTAAATTTTTAAGTTTTAAATAAGTGTTTATATATCCGGTTTAAGTCTTGATCGAGCCATGATGGGCAGGGGAAGGATGTTAGAGATTTGTATTACACATCACCATGCTATGGATGAACCAAGATTTCTTTGTTCATTCCTCCCATGGTTTTATCGCCTTCATTAAATGGTCATCCTGTGATGCTTGATAGGGTGATAAGTCCTGTTTATTGTTAACTGTCTGGGATAATTCTCTGGTAGAGGTTTATATTCCCATCTTCATCGTAAATGGCTATAAATCCCTGTTACGTGAGGCTTGAAAGGGTTGTAAGTCCTATTTTTGTTGACTGTCTGGGAAGATAATTCTCTAATGGAGGTTTATACTTAATTTTGTTTTATCCTTATGTGGTAATTTGTTTCAAATTCTCATCATCTTCCTCTCTCCTTTTTCCACTTTTAATTACATGGCTTCTACTGAGTAACTTCTAATCTAACGATTAGAAGAAATAATTTAATCAAGAACTCTGAATGTAGAGTTCCCTTGAATGAAGAAGACCTAAATAGATGGTTCTCCCCAAGATTGATAAAACTATTATTTATCAATTTGGAACTTTGATTTTAAGGAAAATCTTTAGTGAAACGTAGAACAAACCACATGTAGATCAAATGGATAAAACTATTTATCTACTAACTTTGAAGATCTCATAAATATATGCAAGATTTTAAATATATTCATGGGATGATAAGTAGCATTCAAACCTTTAACCCTTAAAGGTCTTAATGCTTCTATTTTAGCAAGCTAAGAGATGAGATGCCTTCACTCCCCTAATGAGTGAGACTAGCCTATGTCACAGCCGCCTATTTCAACACCTTTCCTAATCAAGTTTATCTCTTTCTGATATAAATCTTTTGAAGCTCTAAAATTATTTAAGCTTTATGGAAGATTTCTTCGGTTCTCAAACTATTGCTTAATTTTGGAATTCATTTGAAGTTTTAAATACTCTAAATCCTAGTTAAATCTGCTCAACCAAATGAACTAACTACTAAAACAAATCTATTAGCATCTCATATTGTTATTTAACAGTGATTAAATGGAATGAGGTGTTTCGACTCATGGACTATACCATCTCACCAAGACCTTCCATTAATTAAGAAGATCGATAATTCAAACAAATACATGATGTGAAGTTAGATTCAACCCTCATCATTCCTATTTCTATCCCTTCTAAAACCTGAGAAGTTAGATCGATGGTTCACACACAACCATCTAGGCCCTTCACCTAAAAAAATCATATATGTCATCTAGTGAGAAAATCATCAATCTCCCACTCATCTAAACTTTAGTCTTAATGAGCTACACAATAGGTTCTAAGACTAGAGAGGTTATTCTGAAGGAATACTTCCAACCAAAGTATGATAATTTTCATACTTGGTATAGAAGTTTTACTTCTCAAGACCAACGTCTCGAAATAAATGATTTATATTTTGAGAAAATGATAGAAAGAAATAGTAAAGCTAAGGCAACTATTCCTTTCATCGCATGGTTTTGTAGTTACTATGCTCAATCTACTCAAGTTGCTGTTTTAACTACCAAAAAATGGCAAACAGAGCAAGGTAAAATAATTGAAGCATCTTATCCGCCATCAAAAAATGGTGGATGATAAACCTTAGAATTAGCCTTCAAAAAATAAGTTTTGATCCACAAATTCTAAAGAATTTATAATTAAACAACTTATTATAGTAATAGTATACTTCAAATAATCAATCGATCATCTTTTTAGCTAGAGTCTAAAATCGATCGATGCTTAAACAAAAGGTTTCTAGCTCAAACTAGCAAAGCTAAAAGCTTCTACTAGTATAAACCCATTTGAAAACTTTTTTATCCAACCACCCTAGCTCTTAAGTTAGGACCCTCTTCAAGACATTCAATTTGATTCTAAATTTAAGTGAAAAGTATGTAAGAGCTCTTGAAGATCAATCAATGGATGAAGATTCAAATGAATCCTCAACCGAAAAGTGATAATCAATCAGTGATATTGAAAAGTTCAAAACCTTTTCAAAATTACAAGATCCTCATCCTCCTTTGATATCCAAAAACTTTCTTATCCAAAGAAAATTTGGAAAAACATTATTATAAAACCCACTCCTCTTGATTTATTATTTGAGGAAGATACTCATTTCAGGAAATTCCTATGATGGAGATTCTTTATATGAATGGAATATTGATGGACTTCAACATCAAATCATTCATACCATTCATCAATGCTTATGTTTGCTACGTTGTTTAATCTAGACATCAAGCAAAATCACATATTGTCGCATTTCATCACGTGATGAACTCAAAGGATGGATAATTTTCACTGTTCCTCAAAGGGAAGACCTCCTTAGTGAAATTGACTTAAGTACTAAGGATCTTCCAAAAGAACAGCAAAAACCTAATGAAAATTCGGTCTATAATCTTCTCCAAATAATTATAGATCATTTTGCTGGATCCATTGGAGATCAAGGAGAAAAACTCGCTTACTCCAAAAAATTAAGATGTCCATCCTAACCCATTTTGATGGTACAATGATATATTTAGCACGATCATGACACTTTATGATGCCAATAGCCTTCAGGAAGCAAAATTTCATTGAAGGTCTTCCTAATCTATTTGCTGAAAAGGTTAAGGTTTCTCTTCGTCTTTATGATGGAACCATCCCATATGAAACCCTAACATATGTAAGCCTTCATTCTGCATGTATTAAAAGATTAGTTATATGCTCTGATCTTAAATTAAAAGATCAAATGAAAAGAGAACGTCTACTTGAAATTTTGGCAAATTATGAATAATTCAAGTGATCCTGCCCCTTATTTTCCAAAATAGGTAAAACATGAAAACTATTTTTCCTAAGCATGAAAAAGCACGTCATAAAAAAAATGTGATAAATTCATGACAACACAGTACTCGCCCTCCGGTTCTAAAACCAAAGAGATAAGAGAAATAAAATGTTACAAATGTGGTCGTATAGGTCATTACGCAAATAAATGCACTGTCAAGAAGAAGTTAAATGAACTTTAGATTGATGAAGTGTTAAAACAAACCTTGATGAAAATTCTACTTACATCCTCTGATTCTGAAATAGAATCAGAAGATGAAGAAGAACATATTTCATCTTCAACCTCATAAGATTCCGATAAATTTGATAAATCTAATTGTAAGTCCTATCAACAGATAGGTTATTATAAAAATATAATAAATATGATCGTATATCATCACAGCAAAAGGACCAATTAATTAAACTTTTAGCATAAGTTGAAGATTATTCAACTCGTGATAAAATTATCGATCTTCTTAATGATAAGAAGCAAAGATAAATTAGAAAAATTTAATTACAAGCCTCCTATATACTCATTATCAAAAGTATTTAAGAAAAATCAGGCAAGTTCATCATCTTCTAATTCAACTTCTTTACCATAGCTAAAAATTGAATAAAAGAAACTAAAATTAGAAGTTCAGAAAATTAAAGCTGAGCAAGAGCAAATGAATGGTCGTCTAATGGATCTTGAAATTAATCAAAAGATGCCCAATTCATTTGGAAATATAGAAGTCGATTCTAATCAAGAACCAAGTTTCTTACAAAATATGTAAAAGGCAATATACCAAAAATGGTATATTTTCATTAAATTAATTATAAATAAAGAATTTATTTTACCAAATTGAGTCAATCAGAAATGATTTAAATTGTATACTAGAAGGAATAATTCCTTCTAAATATTTTGAAAAATAAGCTTAAAGGCAATGAATCTTACAAATTAAGTATAAATTATCATCTGGTATGGTGTCAAGATGATATTTGTATTCAAATGTCTTTATTTTAGTCAAAAATTTGACACAATACATTATTTTGGGAACTCCTTTTCTTAAAATAATGCCTATCACTAGAATTGATGATAGAAATGTTTTTCTTTGGGATAAAGAAATCACATTCCGCTTATCACCAATCCTAAGAAATTATCATAAATGAAATGAATAGGCTTAATAATAAGTCTATGCATATAAACTATTTACAAGAAGAAATTGCTAGTTTAACTATTAAACAACAAATTTCTTCCCAAAATTAAAAGCAAAAATTCAAAATTATACCAAGAATTCAAAAAAGGAAGTCTATGGTGACAACAGCTTTCTAAAAGAAAGACTCATGTGGATCTCCGCATTGATAATTTCAATGAACCAGATATTTCCACAAGGCTCATCCTTATCAAATGAACATCACTACACTTTATGCAAAAGAAGATTGCGATTTATTAAAAAAAGAATAATTCAAAGAATCCTACTCTTGAGATGCATTTTATGTTATGAATTTGCGTAAAAAAGAGACCGCAATTTGTAATTAATTACAAGCCGCTAAAAAAAGTTTTAAAATGGATCAGATATCCAATTCTAAATAAAAGGAATTTATTAAATATTGGATAATGCAAAAATATTTTCCAAATTTGATTTAAAATCGTGATATAGCGATCGATAAAAAAGAATCATCGCATAAAATAGCATCTACTGCCCTTTGGACTTTAATGGAATGTAATGCCCTTAGTCTAAAAAATGCAATCAATTTCAGATATCATGAATAATATATTTAAAGAAATTCTATATGATGATGTATATTCTTAAACAATATTGATGAACACTTCAACCATCTAAAAACATTTAAATGGTTAATTTTAAAAAATGGATTAGTTATTTGAGCCAAAATCAAATTATTTTAAATAAATAAGATTTTAGCCATAATATATCTAATGCTTATACTAATTAATAGAAGTATTGAATTTGCTAATAAATTTCGATATCATTTTAGATAAAACCTACATTCTTAGAGCTCTTATGGTAGATTTATCAAAATCTTGCCAAAGATGCACCCACTCTTTAAGAAAAGAATCCCCACCATGGTTTGATAATTCATATCATATAGTATGCAAAATTAAAGAAAGGGTTCAAAACCTTCCTCTTTAATCTTGTGGACCTATTAGTTTCAAAATTGTTGAAACAGATGCCTGATAAGGCTATGGAGGTATCTAAAGCAAAAAGAATTCTAAAGAAGAATTAGTTTATTTCTTTTGTAAATGGAATCCTCCAAAGTATTCCATTATCAAAAAGAAATGCTTTAGATTAAGTGCATCTCAAAATTCCAAGATGATTTGCTTAATCAACATTTTCTCCTTCATATTGAGTCATCAAATACATCATTGAACAAGATGTCAAAATTTAGTTTCAAAACAAATTTTTTAGCAATTTTTCGATTTTGACATCAATTCATTAAAGGTAATGAAAATTCTCTTCATTTTCGACCCATGAATTCTTGTAGACGATCGTGGATCACACCGCATGGAAGAATGACTACTAACCAAGGATTCTTTCTTGGAGGTCGCGGCCATGGCCTAATGGCAAAGATCCCCAATTCAATTGGCATGATCAAAGAAACTTATCTTTATGGTACTTCCTCTCAACTACGGTTGAAAAGGATGAACCTCTAAAAGTTAACACCATCCCTAAAAGATGTCGTTGTATAAGAACCTATTTATTTCTAAAGAAATAAAATAGAATATTATTGAAATTAATCATTATTCAATAAATAATTGTCCTTATTTGAAAGATATTTGGGAAACAACTTTCCCATTTGAATCTAATCTCAAGAGAAAATTATGAAAAAATCTTAATATAATTAAAGTGTATTGAGATTAATCATGTTTCATATCAAGATATATAATTTTATATAAGAAATGCACAAAGATCTTTCATCAAAGAAGGGCTTAACTCCATTCCAAGAGAAAATGTATTCTTATCCTCCACCAATTTACAAGATACTGCATAAATTATTAGTAAATTAGATGAACGAAAATGAATATTTTAATTAAAGAACTTCAAGATAGAACTATTTTTAAAATATTTAAAAAGCATTAATGATCATGAAGATTCATGAAATCCTTGAGATAGCCTGCTCATAATTGGATCAAGCTATATTGGGACATTTCCTTAAAATTAATTTTTATCAAAGATGGAATAATCAAATTGATATCCATTTATTTTTGAATTTCAGATACAGCATCAAAATATTATCTCATGATCTCAAAATGTAAAGCTTTAATCATACTATTGCAAGTTTTTTTGAGTGATATCCATAGAATTGGTATTCAATAAAGAATACTTTATCCCATCATAATATTAAAATTCCTTAAAGAAATTTCTGCTAAAGTATCTTTTATTTCATAATAAATAGCATATTTCTAATTGTAAACTTCTACAACATTTCTCTTTTGTTTATTTTCTTTATAAGCTCCTTATATAAGAAAATGATGTGTCAAAATTTTCTTTCTTTCTCTTCTTATTTTTACTCTCTTGTTCTTCCAGCTTCATCATAATTTGTTTAATAAGTGTTTATATATGGTTTAAATTACAAGCCTCTTATATACTGAGTATTTAAGAAAAAAAAATCTAAACTTAAATTTTAAATTTTTCTAAGACTTGTAATTTTTTAAGACTTAAACCAGATATATAAACACTTATTTATTAAAACTTAAAATAACTTACACGATGGCAATAAAGTGAAGAACCAAGGAGAGTACAAGAAGAGAATAAGAGAAGAGGAGAAGGAAAATAAAAGACTTTAATCAAAGCACTCATAATACAAAGAAGCCTTATATTAGGCAAGAGAGACTTTCGTATATTAAACAATTATTAAAAAAAAAATATTGCTTAGAAGTTAAGCAACAAGATATTATTAAATGAAACTGATGTTAAACAAAGCTACTATTATTAAATAAAGATACTTGCTTAGAGGCTAAGCAAATACTATATTATAAGATGTCTACTTGAAAAGTAAATTTTGGTGGGACCCACTTTATGTAAATTAGGTTCCTTGTCGGTGAAGATAACTACTTTGAAACAAAATTATTTCTTTTCACTTTATGAATTTAAGTGGATTCCACGCCTACATCCTCATCACTTCAGAAATATGAAGATTAAACACCTCAGAATTGATTTTCAGATTTTTTTGAGACATTCATGTTGAATCTTGATGAGATAACGCCTTGATTTTTAGATCTTCAATAGCTCAAAATCCATATTTTTTTGAGGAATCAATAAGCTTTAATAATGGTTTTAATTTGTTTTGATTATCCTCAATGTTGATTGAATTCACCATTTTAGTAAAATTTTCTTGATGGACCAAATTGAAGGGTCCTTCCAAGTATAACTTCAAATCATTTGGCAAAAAAGAAATGAGCAAGATTTTATTCTTGAATTTTTTTCGATTAATAGCTCATTTTCGCCTTCCATAAAATTGAAGACTTCTGATTGGATAAGAATATTTAATTTCGCTCCAAAATTTCCACCATCAAGAAATCATGCTAGAAGTTCTTTGTTGATAATATCTTTGTTCATTATGAACATCCATGAATGCCTTCGCTTGTCATGAAGGAAGAATCTTCATCATAGCTTGCACATAGCACCAATAATTTCTTACATGGAAACCTTATTTCGCATGTATTAAAATGGTTTAGCAATTTGCTCGATGTTAAATTAAAGATTAAATGAAAAGAGAGCGTCACTTGAGCAAAACAACTTAATTCAAAAATTCAAATGACCTCATGCCCTTTATCTCTAAACACAAGGGAAAACATGAAATACTATTTTTCCTAAATGTGAAAAATCACGTCATAAAAAATGTGACAAATTTATGCACAAACACAAGCACTCTCATCCTCTTCTAAAACCAAAGAGAGAGAAATAAAATATTTGGGTGTGTCATCATTACACCAAATGGACCATCAAGAAGAAGTTAAATGAACTTATTGAAGGGTTAAAACAAATCGATGAAAATTCTACTTACATCCTCTACTAAAAAGAGAATAAGAAGAAGAAGAAGAAGAACATATCTTTCAACCTCATCGATTGATAAACTGATAAATCTAACATAAAATCCAATGTGATAGATAATTATAAAAATATAATAAATATGATAGGTTTGTATACGCCACCCACAAGCAAAAGGACCAATTAATTTCTTTACACAAGTTGAAAATGATTCAACTCGATAAAATTATTGATCTTCTTAATGATAAGAAGAGAGATAAACTAAAAAAAAATTACTGCCTTTATACACCTTATTAAGTATTTAAGAAAATCATAAGAAAACATCCTCTAATTTAGCTTCTTAGAGCTAAAACTAAATTAAAGAAACTAAAATTAGAAGTTCAAAATTAAAGTCGAAGAAGAGCAAATGAATGGTCATCTAATGGATCTTGAAATTAATCAAGATCATTCATTTGAAAATATAGATTCTAATCAAGAACTAGGTTTTTACAAATATTCAAAGGGCAATATACCGTAAATGGTATATTTCCATCAAATTAATTATAAATAAAGAATTTATTTTACCAAATTTAATTTTGATAGTGAATGATTGTATACAAGAAGGAATAATTTCTAAATATTTTGAAAAAAATATTAAAGGCAAATGACGGTGAGTCTTTACAAATTAAATATAAATTATCATCTGTGGCCGTGTGTCAAGATGATATTTGTATTCAAATACCTTTTATTTTAGTCAAAAATTTAACACAATATATTATTTTGGGAACTCTTTTTCTTCTTAAAATAATGTCTATCACTAGAATTGATGATACTAGAATTCAGTGTTTTTTTTGGGATAAAAAAATCACATTCCATCACAATCTAAAGAAATTATCATAAATGAAATGAATAGGCTTAATAATAAGTCTATGCATATAAATTATTTACAAGAAGAAATTGCTAGTTTAACTTTAAACATCAAATTTCTTCCCAAAATTCAAAGAAAATTCAAAATTGTCACCAAAATTCCAAATGAAGTTTGTGGTGACAACCCATATTTTTCTAAAAGAAAGACTCATGTAGATCTCATACATTGATAATTTCAATGAATGGGACATTCTACTAAAGCTCATCCTTGTCGATGAAAGCACTACCTTACTTTATGCAAAAAAAGAGATTGATTTATTAAAGAAAGGAATAATTACAATTGTACTCTTAGTCGCATTCTATTTTGAATTCTAAAAGGAAAGAGGAAGAAATTTTGTAATTAATTACAATTAAACAAAGTTTTAAAATGGATCGATATCCAATTCTAATAAAAGATTTATTAAATAGATTATAATGCAAAAATATTTTCAAATTTGATTTAAAATCGTGATATAGATCCAAATAAAAGAATGGATCACTATAAAAAAGTATTTATGGTGACATTCGATATTAAATGGAATAATGCCCTTTGGTTTAAAAAATACACCTTATGAATTTCAGCATATCATGAATGATATATTTAAAGATTATTTTAAATATATTTTCTATATTGATGTTCTAAATGTTCTCAAATAATATAACACTTCAACCATCTAAAACCATTTAAATGGTTAGTTTGAAAAAATGGATTTGAGAGCCAAAATCAAATTATTTCAAATAAATAAGATTTTAGGTGAGAACTAAAAAATTTAACTCATTCATTTTTTCATTATATATTTTTTAGTTTCTAAAAGACAAATAAATTTAACATACAATCTAAATAATTTCTATCATCTTCACCAACTTCTATTAATTTCTCTAATTGTTCAAATAGATTCTATCTCAAAATATAGTTCTATTAGATTATTTTTATCTTGCCATAGATAATATATAATCTAAAATTTTAAGGACCGTTAGATCTTTTTGTTTTTTGTTTCTTATTATTTTTTTATGTTTATTTTAAAATAATATATATTTAATTGTAATTGTTATTTTTAAAAATATTTAAAATATCTAAAGTTGTTTTGACTTTGACTATTTTAAAATAAAATTTATTTAAAAATAATTAAAAAACATCAAACAAATATATTATTTTAAAATAGCATAAAAAAGAAAAACAAAAAATACAAAATAAAATTTATCCCAAATAGCCCTTTAGTATTTAAGCCTTCCTTTTAAAAAATATTTTAGTTATTCAGTTTTGATTTTTGTTTCATTTTTCTTAAAAGATTTTAAATAGAATAAATCGAATAAATTAAAATTAGTTAAAAAGTTTAATATAAATATATAATTTTGATTGTAAATGTTTAATTATTTGTATGATTTATAGATTTTAATTGATGAAGAAATTTTAATGTTTAAAATTTATTAGATTATTTTAATTAATTAGTTTATTAAAAAACAAAATTTTTTATATGCTATTGAATTGAAAATTGAATCAATAAATTGAATTATAGTTCTTTGATTAGTTTGATTTTATATGTTATTTGGATGGTTGATTATTTTAAGTTATTTTTTGTTCTTTGTTTGGTTTAACAAAAATTAATCGAAATCAAATGCTCACCCTACAAGTAATTTAGAATATGAGAATTAGAAGCATTAACTAATAGATGATGAGTGTCAGTTACTATTAATGTTAATTGACAAGTATCATTAAATGATGGATATATTAGATTGATCAATTAATCTGGTTAGATGATATTGGGCAAAGCTTTAAGATTTTATGTAGATATCATTTTTCTTATTACAAAAAATTCATATCTTTATAAATATTTTAATTATAATTTATGTTTGGAGTTCTTTTAATTTTTGACAAAAAATTTACCACTAGAGTTTTGAAAACATTAGACATAAAATCATAATTTTAAAATAATTTCTAATATATGACCAATTCTATGGTCATCACTATAAACCTCCTAGGATTCTAAGAAGATTTTTAAAAAAAAAAAAATTAGCTTAAAGTTATCTAAAAGTGTTCAAAAGTATTTACATTAAAAAAATAATTCTTAGGATATGAAAACACCTAAAAGGTATATATGAGAATGATATTAGATAATTAATCCTTTAATTATGAAGGCACAAAAAGCTCAATCCTTAGAGACATGTAACTTGCCATAATTTGGCTTTTTTGGTTTTTATTTTCTTATAATTTATGATATAAATTTTATACATATCTAATATCTAAATTTTGATATTTATATATACAAAGACAACAAATCTTTAATATTATAAAAAAATAACACCTTTATTATTTTTTACAAGCATACCAAAGGTGTTATATTTATAAATATTAAATTTTATGTGAGATATGTAAAATATAAGAATTATATACCAAAGGTGTTATATTTATATTTATAAATATTAAATTTTAGTGTGAGATATAAAATATAAGAATTATATATATATATATATATATATATATATATATATATATATATATATATATATATATATATATTCCTTTTTTTGAACTTTAATTTTTTTGTTTAAAAAAATTTGGTTATACAAGCTTTAATTTTAAAATTTGATAAAAAATATTTAGAAATTTTTATAAAATATTATTTCCTTAAAAAATCAAATTCTCTCTCATGGTCCAATGTAAAAGCTATCACAATTGTTTTGGTTATATTATTTATTTAAAAAATTAGCCACATATTATTTTGTGAGAGATATAACTATGAATAAAGATTCATAATATATTGAAGTTTTGACCTTCCTTCATTATTATGTAGATTACTCTTATTTGAAATGAATTTAAACTATGATATATATTTTAGGTTCATTTGAAGTTATGATAGCACAAATTGACATAGGGTCATTGTCCATAAAGGATTTTTCATGTAATGCACATACTTTTTTGATCAGATTGATAATCAAGGTAAATCTATACTTAACCTGGTTAATCTCTATAGTTAATTGAGAAAAAAGTGTCATAAAGATATAACTCTATGAGGATAATATATATAAATTCAACCTTCAAGTGGAAGAATATTGTGTGAATAATTGTTTAAAGTCTCATTTATATAATTGTAATTTTTTGGATAATTTTTTACTAATAATTTCTAAAAGTCTTTTAGAAGAATAGATAAATGGTGATTTTAAATTTAGAACTTAGGGCAAAGTTTGTTTGATTTTAGTTAAACTCTTGGCATAATAGTCTCCTCAAACGGATTAATTGCTTACATATAGTTAAGGCCAAGAAGAGTTTAAAATTAAGAAAAACATAGCAACCTTTAGATTGATTGCCTTTTCTTAAATCACTTTCTTTTAGTGTCTTCTAGTTACTATGATCCTTCTGCCTAACTCACTACTAGAAAATGTTTTTTTTAAAATGATGAAGCAAATCATATAATCTATGAAATTTCCACACTTTAATATATTTTTGCAAGAACTATCGTTAATGATCAACATGTTCTTGAACAATTCAAAACCAATTAGAGCTTTTATTTCTTAATTTTATCTACATGAACTTCATCAAGAGATAGAAGGCATAAAGTCAAAATGTCTATTATTTAGTCTACAAAGTTCATGTTTTGTGGATTAAGATTTAATTTTAGATTGATTCTTAATTGCTTGAAGAAGTTTATAAATATTAAATTATCATTATTACTTCTCTTAACCCACCTAAGTTTCAAAGGTTTCACAATATCTCAATGCTCAATTTGATCCATGAATTTTCTTTATACTTCACCACACTTTGTCTTCTTACTATTTTACTATCGTTGGTGACAACACCGATGGCATCATCCTTCAAAAGTTTAGAAATTATATACCCATATGCCCCAAGTTCCTCTTCTTCGCAGAGGAATAGCTACAATATCTTCTTCCCCTTCTTCAGAGGTCGGGATCAACTATCTCAAACCGGCACTCACGGATTCCACAATGGCTAATGGCCTCCTCGAAGGTGAAAATTTAGTGCAGAAGAAAGGACACTGGTGATTAGTGTTTCCTTGGAACGGATGATGTTAAGGAAAGGTCAGAGTAGAGAATGGGGTTGATGAAGCTCCATCGATTGGGTCCTATTGGAGGCTGGCAGTGGAGGGCTTTGAAGGATCCAGATGGCCAAGTGGAGAAGGTGTTGCACCTATCTCGTGGAAGAGAGAGTTTTTTTTAGAGAAGAATGAGTCATTATTGGGATCTTGATTTATTTTAGTCTCAGATAGAGAATGCCCAGAATGTGAAATTGAACTAGTCTGTAACCCAGAAACATGGTCTTTATAGCTTGGAGGCCTACTACATTCCATGAAGTGATGATGTTTGAGAGAAGAGCTTAGTAGATTAAATGGGTTAGAAGCATGCCACTTTGCTTAGTGTTTATTGACTTAGATTAAGAATTCTTAGCTTTTGAGGTGTTCTTGGAGGTCATGGCTTCAAAAGCAGTCCTCGGGTTAAAGAAATGAGACAGACAAGGTGAGTTTTGCAGATAGGAACACTTGAAGGAGGAGGTGGATCCATGGGAATTGTAGCAGACTGAGTTTAAATAAGACCAGGTGCTAGCTGAGGAGGGAGAACTTGATTTAGATCCTCAAGTAAACCTTTGGAAGTTTGGGGCTGTTATGATAGTGTGGTGAAGTGAGAAAGTGCACTGTAATGTCATTTGATATTTGTATTTGGCCTTGTTTTGGAGATTCTATAATGAAAAGTTGTATTTTTTTAATCGATTTGATAGTGCGATTATCGAAGATTATGATCCGATTTTTTTAAAATAAAAAAATTTGTAATATTCATCGTAATTTTTAAGCAATAATTTTTTTTATTTTTATAATAATTTTATCATTATATTTTTAGACAGCAACAAAAAATCAAAGCAAGATTTTGAGCTGATAAGATTATTGATAGAGAAATAAATATGCAGTTTAAGTTACATAAAATGAAAGATCAATTTTAAATTAAACTATTTAATATATAATTAATTATTCAAAAGTTATGTTTTTTAACTATTATAAATAATTTAATTAAAAAAATTCCTTGGATAATTACTAAAAGAAATTAATTGATTTTAAAATTAAAATTAACTATTCTTGCTACTAAAATAGAATACAACTTTAATTATTGATCTATTTCAAAATAAACCGTTTTCAAATGAAAAGTGATTATTTATTAAATAAATTTATATATTAATAATTTTAATTTAGCTTATTATCAGAATAACATAATAATAACTTGATTGTCTTTTAAAACAATCTCATTCACAAAAAATAATTAAAATAATTAAAAACTCTCCAAAAACTTTGAAATGATAACATACATCCATTTCAAAATATAGCTCTCATAAATTTCTTTTATTTTTAAAATTTATCAATTTATTAAAAAAATATTCTTTATTTTAAAATGATATATCATATTTATTTAATAAATCCTCTCATATTATATAACCAATATGCTTACATCAAAGATTTAATGAAATAAAATTTAATAATTGTAAACAATAAAATAGTAGCTCAAAGAACCAACATAGATTCTAACATAAAATATTAGAATGAGTAGTGAAGGAAAATAGATTATTTTTTTACAAGTAAAGAACTCAATATTCTAAGGAGGCATCAGGCATGCCATAAACAAATATATTAACAATGTATCAAAGAGAGATTTTATGTCTTAGTTTTGTATTAAGATCTCACACACAAAATATATAAATAAAAAAAGCACATAAACATTAAAATTTTTATGTGAAAAACCTTAAAAGAAAAAAAAAACATTGGGCTTAGCCTAATTTAAAAAATTTCTATATAAATGAAGTTATATGAGTTTTTTTCCTATAATTGGGGAAGACTGATATAAGATCGGAGCATCTATTTGATCTCTTATGATCCTAGTAGAAGTAGTTGAGGATGATGATGTTAAAGTAATGGTGGTTAAGTCATGATAGTAAAATCGATGGTCGTGAGACAATGATAGATGACAATAGTTGTACAATAGCAATTGGGCAATGGTGGTCAAATTATGATAATTAAACAATGATGGTCAAGCAATGATAGTTGAATGATGGTGATTATATTAGACGGCGATGAGAAATGCATTACAATTGGATGACAATGGTGGTCAATAACTGGACAAATGCATTTGATGGTTGTTTTCATCAATGTTGACCATCGAGAAGAGTTTTAGAGTTCTTTAGATCCCCAAGCTTTCTTCAATTTCAAGTCTCAACCCCTCTATATATGAAGAATGGAGTCTATAAGCTCTCTTTCACTCCATGTCTCAACCTTCTATATATAAAGAATGGAGTCTATTTATAATTTTTAAGAATAACACTCTAATTATTTTTTTGTCAAAGTTTCAAATACTCCATCAAATTATTTTGATTCCTTTGATCATGGAATATTTATTTAATATTTTAAGTGTTATAATGACCTCAAAATCGAGTAAGTTTAAACTCATTGAACTCCTCTTAATAAGATGCTTAGTTCGACTAATAAAATACAATATTTGAAGATTATTTAACTCTTCAACTAGTGTCTCAAAAATTTTAATCATATTTTAAATGTTTGATTTGAGCTTCATTGAATTCACATTACACTATTTTTAGTATCATTAGATTTGTCATGTTATGTTTTTTTGACTTTAAATTTAGTAAAATTTAAGTTTGAATGGTCTTAAGCTTAATTTTCAAAATTTTAATTCAAATTATACATTAAGATTCATATTTTATCAATTAGATTTTGATAATGTATCATTTGCTCCTTATTTTAAGATAACAAAACCTATATCGTCAATATATATAGTTTCAAAAAATTAATGAAGTAAATTCTCATATACTATAATTTCACCTTTCTATGTGTTTGCAATCATTAGAACAAAATTGCTAAAAAAATAGTTTCAAAATTCTTTAAGTGGCTGTTGATTGTAGTGACTTTGTTGGGCTTTCAAAGTGCTAAAATTAAATTCATGAAGTCAAAAATATATATTTTAATAACCCAATAAATGGCCAATTTACCTGCTTTGGTCCAAAATAAGGCTCTACATAAGCTTGCCTTTTAGCTTGATATCGATGTCTAATGTTAATCAAAATTAGTGATGATAAACATCGACATGAGTTTTGATTCCATTGAAATAATTTGAAATGTGTTGCAATTAAAACAAAAATTGCATTTTTACAACAAACTTCGAGAGAGAAGAGACCACTCGTTGGAAGTTGATGTAAGATTTTGAAGATTTGAAGATTGTTGAAGATTTCAAGAAAAAAAATCTTCAGTGGTGATATTAAAGAATATATTAAAGTTCAAAAGATTGAATAATTTTGAATATGACTTTAAACTAAAGATTCTTATTTATCCAATTATTGAATGGTTGTTTTAAGCTTGATTAAAAATTTTTAATCAAATTGTTAAAGGCAATGAATTATCAATTATTATATAAGAATGATTTGTATTTTGAAAATTTACCTCTCATATGACCTTTAGATGTCTTTGAAACATATTTGTGATCTTTAAGTCACCACATCCTTTAGATGTATTGAAGTTCTCTCACCAACACACCCCTTTGAAGGTCTTACTTATCTTCAATAAACTCTACATCAAAAATTACATCATGAAATAAACATCTATGCTTATTTCAACCACTAATTCAATCATAAAGTCCACGCCATTCTTATAATAAGAAGGGGATCAAGCGATTGAACAAATGAGAATTAGAAGCCATCATCGAAGGATGATGGACATTTGTTAATATTGATGTTAATTGACAAGTGACATGTTCATCAACAATCAATGTTAGGTGTTATCAAACAAAACTTTTAAATTTTCTACCTATATTTCTCAATACTAAAATCATTTCTTAAATGTGTAAAAGTATGGCTTAGTTATAAATTTATGTAGGGAACACTAGTCTTTTTTATCAAAATTTGGACACTTTAGATGATCCAAAAATACAATGTGAATATTGAAATGCTATTTTACATATCTTACAACTTCTAGTAACTTGAAATTGACCTATACTGGGCATATGAAATTCATCATCAAAATGCTCAAGTTAACTATCATCAAATAAAATTTTGAGGATGTTTGACGCCATAAGTAACTTCAAAAAAAATTCTAAATACAATTCTTTGTGTTTTACATAGACCCATATGGACTTCAAATGAGATGTTATTGATATTGTTAGTTTTATCTCACCAAATTATGTTATGTGAGTAATATGACTATTGAAGAGAAAGATTGAATGATCTCAAAATTAATTATTGAAATTTATGGCCTTAATATTTAGGTGAGTAAAGATCTAATAAATAATTTTAAATTTATACTTGATCATATGAATGTTTTGTGATATATTAGTTAACTATATTTGGATTTATCTATAATTAAATTAAACTGTCCAAATTAAAGTCGAATTAACTTTTGTTTTGGTTTGAAAATTAGTTTAATTGATTTAGTTATTGAATATTTTGACTATAACTATTTGGTAATTTATAAACCAAAGCATCTAAACTAACTAAATTCACACCCTAATTTAAAGTAGTTAGTTCAAATGGAAGCCATTGGTTTATTTAATGTTTGTTCATATAGATTAAGTCTAGTTTAGATTAGTCAAGGGAGATTCAAAGTCTAATTGAAATAAATTTATTGGGTTAATGTTTAATCAAGATATTAATTGATGTTAATTGAGTTAAGTTTGGTCAGAACTAGACTAACTGCCAATATGGAGTAAAGTGAGTTTTTAAGTTCTAGTGAGTGTCTTAATTATTAGGCTTAAATCAATTTGATTTCAATGTAACTTTAAGCCAAATAGAGCATCTAGGTTTAGGTCATTAGCTTCAACTCAAGTAGATTAACTATGCTATAAGAGTATGTATAATCTTAGGTTTTACTTATGATATAACATAGGGTTTATAATTGTTTAAAAGGTCTAAATTAGACTAGCCACCTAAAAATAAAAAAAAAATGTTAAGATGGGTTAAGGATCTAAACTCTTCATATAAGTTTATTAAGAGAGAAAATTTTTAAGAGAAGGCCACCAAAAAAGCTATATTAGGTGTGTTAGGGTTATCCTAGAGTTTAGGATATAATCTAAAGCTTATAAGATCATAGGTGGATTACTAGATTGTTAAGCTTACTTGGGGTCTTGGGTGGAATCACCAATTAAGAGCTTTTCATTTAGTATCATCTAAGTAACATATGCTAAGGAGCTTGGTCATACGATGTTGTGAGCTAAATCTAAAAAAAAAAAGTTTAACATGAGATATTTATAAAACTTTTGACATTATGATTTGTCACTTCATTGTAATAGAGATGCAATGGAGTAAAGGCAATGGTGGCAAGTAGATTGTGGGAAGCTTAATGACTTGGTTGTACATACATAGGTATGCAAGACAACAATAAGCATGAAGCTTTAACCAAGTTGAAGAACATAACATGTAATAGTAGAGCAATTGAAGGAGAGAACATCATGTGGTAGCATGGAGGGTAAAAGCAATAAATGTGCATGATTCTTTAACACATCAACATAATTTGAATACTTTAATTAGATTAATAATTTTTTGCTTTTTTAGTATAGGAATTAATAATTTATATGGGCTTTTGAGTGTGCTTTAGAGGCAATTTTAAATAATAAAATGACCACTCATTATGTGCTCTCATATGTCAAATTTATTGAGATCCATAATACGCACTGCTAGAAATTATGCCTACACATATGATTGAGATTATACCAAAATTTAAGATTATATTTAAAGATTAAACTAATAACATTTGATAAAAGCTTCATTTGGTAAAGATAACATCCAATAGAAATTGTTGCTAATAAGTATCAAATGAAAAGTTGATTTAACTAAATAAAAAAATTATAGCACTCTAAAATTCTAGATTTATGAAAATGGATTAGCCACCAAAATAACAAATTAGAAAAAAAAAGAATAAATAATTCCCCTAAGAAAGTGAGAAATGGAGGTGATACAATGAATAATAAACAATTGGGATATTTACATACATAGCACATAATTCTTATGCATTTGCACATTAAAAAATTTAAAGATTAATATTTACAATTATAGCACTTTTCTTTGCATAAAAAAGTGCATTTCACTTTAATAGATTAATAATGGTGGTATTTTTTCTACAATAAAAAAATTTAGGTGATATTTATGTAAAAAGAAGTTTTGAAGGTTAGATATGAAAATATTTAAAATTGTGTGCCATGAATGTACATGCCCTAAACAATTTTGTAGAAATCTTAAGTGATTGCATAAGCTTCACAAGTTTTGAAGATCTATTAATTTTGAGATACATAATAATTTATATAAATTATAGATTAAAAAAGGAGATAAATATAATATTAATGATTAATATTTAATATTCAAATTTAAAAGTTGAGATAGAAATTTGGTGGGAACATAAGTTTTTTCTTAGACTGTAATTTAGATGAATAAAAAGCAAAAATATCAAATATATATTTTGGTTGTATATTTCTTTTTTTGATAAATAAAATATGTTTGTACACGTTTTATCTTTATTTTCATCAAACGCTTTCAAAAATAATATTTTTTAGGGGCTTTTACATACAATATCACCCTATTCTTACATATTTACAAATTAATCATTTTTTAACATGAAAATTTTAAATTGACAGTCAAATATTGAAATTCATAACAAAAATCCAACCCATATTTTTCATTTTAGTAAAATTCATAATATTTTGATCGTCATGCAAATACATGAGTCTCATAGGATGAGGATCTTGTAATTCTTGAAAAGGTTCTGAACTTCTAATTTTAGTTTCTTTAATTTAGTTTTTAGCTCTGCTAAAGAAGCTGAATTAGAAGAGAATGAACTTGCCTCAGATTTTTTCTTAAATACTTCAGATAAGGAGTATATAGGAGACTTGTAATTAATTTTTTTCTAATTTATCTTTCTTCTTATCATTAAGAAGATTGATAATTTTATCACGAGTTGAATCATCTTCAACTTGTGCTAAAAGTTTAATTAATTGATCTTTTTGCTCATGGGTGAGCGTATACACGATGGAAGTAGGTAGGAAGCAGGAAGAACTAAGGAGAGTAAAAGAGGAGAATAGAAGAGAAGAGGAGAAGGAAAGAAAGCAACACACATAATGCAGAGCCTCCTTATATGAGGTGGAGGAGAGGAGAGACTTTGCTTAGAAGCAAAGGTACAATTATTAACAAAGAGAAACATTGCTTAGAAGTTAAGCCGCAGTATAATTATTAAATAGAAACTTTGCTCTTAAGCAAAACTACTATTATTAAATAAAAAAGATACTTTGCTTAGAGGCTAAGCAAAGGTACAAATATTATAAGATGGCTACTTTTGGAAAGTAGCAATTATTTCTTTTGGTGGGACCCACTTTATGTAAATTAGGTTCCTTGATGGTGCAGATAAGTGGCTACTTTTGGAAAGTAATAATTATTTCTTCTGGTGGGTCTGCTTTATGAATTTAAGTTTCTCCGATGGATTCCACGTTGACGCTGTCAGAAGACTCGCCACTATCGCAGATATAGATAGGGTGATTAAACACCTTGGCGAGTTAATTTTCATAGATTTTTTGAGACATTCCTTATGTTGAATCTCGGTCTCATGAGGATAACATCTTTTGATGCTTTGTAGTACCTTGTCTACTGATAGCTCAAAATCTATAGTTTTGAGGATCGTTAATTGTAATAAGCTTTAATAATGGCTTTAATTTGCTTGAGCTTATCCTCAATGTTGATTGAATTCCACCATTTTAGTAAAATTATCTTTGAAGGACCAACCGATTGATCCTTTCCAAGTATAACGTTCAAATAAATCCATGGGATTTGGCACCGTGAAGAAATGAGCAAGATTTTGTCCTTGAATAATTTTTTGGATTAATTCATTTTGGGCGACTTCCATCCATCATTGAAGACTTCTTTGATTGGATCTAGAAGAATATTTAATTCGCTCCAAAATAGTTCCACCATCTCAAGAACCATGAAGTTCTTTGTTGATAATATCTTATGAACATTATGAATGTCTTCATTTATCATTGAGAAGGAAGAAGGCCTTCATCATAGCTTGCACATAGCACCAATAATTTATGCTAATTTTATACTATAAATTAGTGGAGGATAAGAATACATTTTTCTCTTGGAATGGAGTTAGACCCCATTCACTTTGATGAAAGATCTTTTGTATAATGCATTTGCTATATAAAATTGTATGGTTGTCGATCAAACATGATTAATCTCAATACACTTTAATTGTATTAAGATTTTTCATAATTTTCTCTTGAGAGATTAGATTCGAGAAAGGATTGTTTCCCAAATAATTTTCGATAAGGCCCACAATTATTTATTGAATAATTAGAGGGATTAATTTCAATAATATTCTATTTTATTTCTTTAGAAAAAAAAAGTTCTTGTGCAACCATCTTTGGGATGGTGTTGCGCTTTTTTAGAGGGTTCACCCTTTTCAACCGAAGAGGAAGTACCATAAAGATAGTTTGCAAATTGATCATGCCAATTGAATTGACCGGATCTTTGCCATTAGAGCCATAACCTCCACAAAAGAAAGACGTCCTAGAGTAGTCATTCTTCCATGCGGGTGATCCACCGATTGTCCCTCGCAAAGAATTCACGTCAAAAAAAATTAGGAAGAGAATTTTCATTACCTTTAATGAATTGATGTCAAATCAAGACAGAGAGCTGCGATTATGCCATGATGCAAAAATTTATTTTGAAGCTAAATTTTTGACATCTTGTTCAATGATGTATCCGAGAGAAGTCAATAAAAGGAGAAAATACCGATTAAGTAAATCATCTTGGAGATGCACTAAATCACGTAAAATATTTCTTTTTGATAATGAATACTTTCCGAGTAGGATTCCATTTACTAAACAAATCAACTAATTTCTTCTTTAGAATTCCTTTTAGGATACCTCCATACCTTATCGAGGCATCTGTTTCAACAATTTTGAAACTAGTTGGGTCCACAAGATTAAGACAGGGAAGGTTTTGAACCCTTTCTTTAATTTTGCATACTGTCATGGTATGAGTATCAGACCATGGTGGGGAATTCTTTAACTGCCAAAGAGTGCATCTTTTGGCAAGATTTTGATAGAAATCTACATAATTGAGAGCTCCTAAGAAGCTATAATGGTTTTATCTAAAATGATATCAAAAAAATTTGTTATAAATTCAATACTTATTAATTGGTATAATAGAAGCATTGGATATATTATGGCCTAAAAATCTTATTTCGGTTTGAAATAATTTGATTTTTGGCTCTGAAATAACTAATCCATTTTTTTTAAAATTAACCATTTAAATGTTTTAGATGGTTGAACCTGCAACACCATCCCTAAAAGATGTCGCACAAGAACCTATTTATTTCTATAAAGAAATAAAATATAATATTATTGAAATTAATCCCTCTGATTATTCAATAAATAACCGGCCTTATTTGAAAGATATTTGGGAAACAATCATTTCATCAATGATTTTTCTTAAATAC
>CM038223.1:151002783-151056484 GCA_021442155.1 Cymbidium sinense
CAAAGTATATTAATTTTATACTTATTATGACCGGATCTTTGCCATTAGGACCATGGCCGCTCGGTTAGTAGTCATTCTTCCATGCGGGGTGATCCACCCGATCATCTGCAGAATTCACGGTGAAAATCGGAAGAATTTTCATTACCTTTAATGAATTGATGTCAAAATCGAAGAGCAGCTGCGATTGCCATGATGCAAAATTTGTTTTGAAACTAAATTTTGACATCTTGTTCAATGATGTATTTGACGAGGAACAATCAATATGAAAGAAAATCTTAAGTAAATCATCTTGGAATTTTGAGATGCACTTAATCACAGAAAGCATTTCTTTTTTGATAATGGAATACTTTTGCTGAGTAGGATTCCATTTACCAGAAATAAAGTGAACTAATTCTTCTTTAGAATTCTTTTGTTGCTTTAGGATACCTCCATAGCCCTTATCAGAGGCATCTGTTTCAACAATTTTGAAACTAGTAGGGTCCGCAAGATTAAGACAGGGAAGGTTTTGAACCCTTTCTTTAATTTTGCGTACTGCCATGGTATGAGTATCAGACCATGGTGGGGATTCTTTTTTAATCTGTCAAAGAGTGGGGCTGCATCTTTGGCAAGATTTTGATAGAAATCAGCTACATAATTGAGAGCTCTAGAACCGCTGTAGCTGGTTTTTATCTAAAATGATATCAGGAAATTTGTTAGCAAATTCAATACTTCTATTAATTGGTATAATAGAAGCATTGGATATATTATGGCCTAAAATCTTATTTAGTTTGAAATAATTTGATTTTGGCTCAAAATAACTAATCCATTTTTAAAATTAACCATTTAAATATTTTTAGATGGTTGAAATGTTCATCAATAGTATTTGAGAACACAAGAACATCATCAATATAGAAATAAAATATTTAAAATAATCTTTAAATATATTCATGATATGCTGAAATTCAGAAGGTGCATTTTTTAAACCAAAGGGCATTACGTTCCATTCATAATGTCCAAAGGGCACCGTAAATGCTATTTTATAGCGATCCGATTCTTTTATCTGGATCTACCAATATCCTGATTTTAAATCAAATTTGGAAAATATTTTTGCATTATGCAATCTATTTAATAAATCCCTTTTATCACGAGTTGAATCATCTTCAACTTGTGCTAAAAGTTTAATTAATTAGTCCTTTTGCTCATGGTTGAGTGTATACAGACCTGTCATATTTATTATATATTTATAATAATCTATCTATTGATAGGTGTTGCAATAATTAGATTTATCAGAATCTGATGAGGATGAAGATGAAATATGTTCTTCTTCTTCTTGATTCTCTTTGAGAATCGAGAGGATGTAAGCAGAATTTTCATCAGGGTTTTTTTAACCCTTCGTCAATCTGAAGTTCATTTAACTTCTTCTTGACGGTGCATCTATTCACGTAATGACCTGTATGACCACATTTGTAATATTTTATTTCTCTTGTCTCTTTGGTTTTAAAACCAGAGGGACGAGAATGCTTGTGTTTGTGCATGAATTTGTCACATTTTTTATGACGTGATTTTTCATTTAGAAAAAATAGTTTTTCATGTTTTTCCCTTGTGTTTATAAGATAAAGGGATGTACACGAGGATCATTTGAATTGCTCACAAAATTTGTATTTGCTCAAGTAGGCGTTCTCTTTTCATTTGATCTTTTAATTTAAGATCGAGCAAATTATAGCTTTTAATACATGCAGAAATAAGATTTCTATATGTAAGGGTTTCATATGGGATGGTTCCGTAAGAGAAACCTTAACCTTTTAGCAAATAGATTAGGAAGGCCTTTAAGGAATTTTGCTTCCAGTGAAGGCTATTGGCATCATAAAGTGTCATGACGTGTGCCAGAAATATATCCTTGTACCATCGAAAATGGGTTAAGGATGGGCATCTTCGGAGTAAGCGAGTTTTTTTCCTTGATCTCCAATGGATCCACAAAATGATCTATAAATGTTTGGAGAAGATTATAGACCAAATTTTCATTAGGTTTTGTTTCTTTGGAAGATCCTTAGTACTTAAGTCAATTTGCTAAGGAGGTCTTCTTTGAGAGCGGAGAAAATTATCCCACCATCCTTTTTAGTTCAGAATCCGAAATGATGCTCAATATATATGGTTTTGCTTGATGTCTAGATTGAAGTGATAAAACATAAGCATTCGATGAAGGGTATGAATGATTTGATGTTGAAAGTCCATCAATATTCCATTCATATAAAGAATCTCCATCATAGAATTTCCTAGAAATGAGTATCTTCCTCAAATAATAAATCAGGAGGTGTTGGTTTTATAATAATGTTTTCCAAATTTTTCTTGGGATTAGAAAGTTTTTGGATATCAAAAAAGGATGAGGATCTTGTAATTCTTGAAAAGGTTTTGAACTTTTCAATATTGATTGATCAATATCGCTTTTGATTGAGATTCATTGAATCTTCATCCGATTGATATCTTCAAGAGCTCCTACATACTTTTCACTTAAGTTTAGAATCAAATTGAATGTCTTGAAGAGTCCTAATTTAAGAGCCAGTTTTGGAGGTGGTTGAATAAAAGGTTTCACAAATGGGTTTATACTAGTAGAAGCTTTTCTGAAGCTTTGCTAGTTTTGGGGCTAGAAACCTTTTGTTTAAGCATCTGATCAATTTTAGACTCTAGGCTAAAAAGATGATCAGTGATTATTTGAAGTATACTATTACTATAATTAAGTTGTTTAATTACAATAATAAATTCCTTTAGAATTTGTGGATCGAAACTTATTTTTTTGAAGGCCGCTAATTCTAAAGGTTTATCATCCACCATTTTTACAATTGATGGAGGATAAGATGCTTCAATTATTTTTTCTTTATTTGCCATTTTTTGGTAGTTAAAATAGCAACTTGAGCGATTGAGCATAGTAGCGCAAAACCATGCTACAAAGGAATAGTTTGCTTGGCTTGACTATTTCTTTCTCTCATTTTCTCAAAATATAAATCATTTAGATGTTGGTCTTAGTAAAACTTCTATACCAAGTATGAAAATTATCATACTTTGGTTGGATGTATTCCTTCAGAACAACCTCTCTAGTCTTAGAACCTATTGTATAGCTCATTAAGACTAAAGTTCATTTAGATGGAGTGGGATTTTCTCTCATTGGATGATAGATATGATTTTTTTAGGCATAAGGGCCTCGGATGGTTCAAAGTGTGAACCATCCGATCTAGACTTACGAGGTTTAAGGGATAGAAACCCAAGAAGTGTGATGGATCGGCGAGGGTTGAATCGACTTCAATCACCATCAATTTGAATTATTTGATCTACATCTTGATTAATGGAAGGTCTTGGTGCGACCATAGATGGTATAGTCCATGAGTCAAGAAATACCACCTCATTCTATTTAATCACTATGTTAGTAGCAATATGGGATGCTAGATTTTATCAAGTAGTTTTGTTTCTGGTTGAACAACTTTTCAAACTCTAGGATTTAGAGTATTTAAAACTCAAAAATAAATTCAAGATTAAAGCTATAGTTTCAGAACCTGGGAGAAAATCATAACCATAAAGTTGTAAATATAATTTTAAAGCTTCAAAAAGATTTATATCAGAAAGAGATAAACTCAAATTGGGAAAGGTGTTGAAATAAACGGCCCGTGACATAGGCTAGTCTCTACAACACTCATAAGGTATTGGGCCTAGTGAAGGCATCTGCCATCTCTTAGGCTTGCTAGAATAAAAGCATTTAGACCTTTAAAGGTTAAAGGTTTGAATGCTATCTGTATCATCCCTATATGAATATATTTAAAATCTTGCATATATTTATGCAGATCTTCAAACATTAGTAGATAAATGGTTTTATCCATTTGATTTACAGTAATGGTTTATTCTACAATTTCATTGTAGATTTTCCCTTAAAATCAAAAGTTCCAAATTGATAAATGATAGTTTTATCAATCTTGGGGAGGGACCATCTATTTATGTCTTCTTCATTCAAGGAAACTCTGCCATTTTGAGTTCTTGATTAAATTATTATTTCTCTAATGTTAGATTAGAAGTTACTTGAAGAAGTAGAAGCCATATAACCAAAAGAGGAAAAGGAGAGGAAGATGAGGAGAATTTGAAACAAATCACCACATAAGGATAAAACAAACTAAGTATAAACCTCCATTAGAGAATTATCTTCCAGCAGTCAACAAAATAGGACTTACAACCCTTTCAAGCCTCACACAGGATTTACCATTTGCAATGAAGAAGACATAAACCTAGAATAATTATCCAAAAATTGAAATACAATACTCAACATCCTTATAGGGGATTTGCCATCATGGAAATATGGGAAGGAATTTATCAAAGTCTTCAAAGAATAATTTTTTACAAATGGTAGAATTATCAACAACTTATATATAAAACATAATGGATTTTAGATAAATAATTAATTTAATGGAAATACCATTTAGTATATTGCTTTTGAATATTTGTAAATGGTTCTTGATTAAATACTTTATATTTTCAAATGAATTGGGCATCTTCTAATTTTCAAGATAATGACCATTATTTGCTCTTGCTTTGCTTTAATTTTGAACTTCTAATTTTAGTTTCTTTAATTGGTTTTAGCTCTATAGCTGAATTAGAAGATGATGAACTTGCCTGATTTTTCTTAAATACTTGATGAGTATATAGATTGTAATTAAATTTTTCTAATTTATCTTTCTTATCATTAAGAAGATCGATAATTTATCAGAGTTGAATCATCTTCAAACTTATAAAAGTTAATTAATTGGTCCTTTTTTGATGAGCATATCTGATTTTGTCATATTTATTATATTTTTATAATAATCTATCTTTGAGACTTCAATAGTTATATTTATCAAATTTTTGAGTCATGAGGATGAAAATGAATATTTCTTCTTCATCTTGATTAAAAATTATTTGAATCGAAGATGTAAGAAATTTTCATCATTTGTTTTAACTTCATCAATCGAAGTTCATTTAACTTCTTCTTGATATGTCATTTATTTGCTATTAATGAACATGACCACATTTGAATTTTATTTTTGTCTCTTTGGTTTTAATTGAAGATAGTCTTTGTTTTGCATAATTTATCACATATTTTATAATTTTCACATTTAGGAAAAAAAAATCTTTCATGTTTTTCATTTTTGATAAGAATAAGAGATCACTTGAATTGTTCATAATTGAATTTTGTAGTATTCTCTTTTCATTTGATCTTTTAATTTAGATTGAGCATTAGCTAATTTTAATACATTGGTTTTCATATGTTTTTCATATGGGATGGTTCATCGTAAAGAGAAAAATAATTTCTGAAATAGATTGGAAGGCCTTCAATGAATTTTTTTATGAATTCATCAAAAAGTGTCATTTTTAAAATATGTACCTTTTCAATGGTTGATGGACATCTTAATTTTGAGTAAGGAAGTTTTACTCTTGATCTCAATGGATCCAAATGATCTACAATTATTTGAAAGATTATAGAAAATTTTCATTTTTTGCTATTCTTTTGAAAGATCCTTGTTCTTAAGTCAATTTTTTAAGAGGTTTCCTTTGAGAAATAGAAATATCCAAAATTAGTTCAGAATCTTGAAATGATGGCTCATAAACAATATGAGATTTTTTGATTTTGAACAAATATGAACATAGCATTGATGAATATGAAGATTTGATGTTCAAAGTCCATCAATATTCTTTCATATAAGAATCTCCATTAAGAATTCTAGAAATGAGTATCTTCCTCAAATAATAAATCAAGAGGTGTTGGTTTTTTTTTTCAAATGTTTTTCCAATTTTCTTTATAAGAAATTTTGGATATCAAAAGGATGAGGATCTTGTAATTCTTGAAAAAGGTTTTGAACTTTTCAATAATTGGTGATATCATTTGATTGAGATCAATTGAATCTTTATCCATTATGATATCTTGATCAATACTTTTCACTTAAATTTAGAATCAAATTTAATGTCTTAAAGATCTTCAAGATATTTAAAATTGAATAAAGGTTTCACAAATGGGTTTGACTAGTAGAAACAAAGCTTTTCTAGTTTTGATAAAATTTTTGTTTCCATCGATCGATTTTAGACTCTAGGCTAAAAGATGATCATGATTATTGAAGTAAATTCTTATAATTAATTTATTTAATTATAGTAATAAATTCTTTAAATTTTTTTGGATGAAATTTTTGAAGGCGAATTCTAATTTATCATCCACCATTTTAAAATGGAGGATAAGCTTCAATTATTTTTGAATTTGCCATTTTTTTGGTAGTTAAAATAGCAATGATTGAAACATAATTTAAATGATTTAAAAAGAATAGTTGCTTTGGAGACTATTTCTTTCTCTCATTTTGATAAATCATTATTTAGATGTTTCTTGAAGTAAAACTTCTATAAGTATGAAATCATACTTTGGTTAAGTATTCCTTGAAACAATTTAGTCTTAGAATGTTAGCTCATTACTAAAGTTCATTTAATGGAATAAAAATTTCTCTTATTGGATGATAATATGATTTTATTCAACTTTGATTTTAAGTGATTGAACCATATCTGAATTCTCGATTTTATAAGATAAAATAAATTGATTATGAGGTTGAATCTTATTCAATTTTCACCATAATTTGTTAATATCTATCTACATCTTGATTAATGGAATCTTGTATTAATTTATATTATGAAATAATACCATCATTCCATTTAATCACTCTTTATAGCAATTGAGATCTAAAGATTTATTTCAAAATAGTTTATTTTTTTGAAATTTTTTTGACTCAATTTAGAGTATTTAAAAAAAAAATGAATTCTAAACATTAAAGAAATAGTTTAAAAGAACAAAAATCATTACCATAAAGAAAATATTTTAAACTTCAAAAGATTTATATCGAATCAGATTAATTTAAAATAAATCTGACATACATCTACAATCTAAAGGATTTGTTAAATTTTCATCTCTTATTTAGAATAAAATTCCTTTATTAAATTTTGAATCATATGTATCATCTATATGAATATATTTAAAATCTTGCATATATTTATGTAGATCTTCAAACGTTAGTAGATAAATGGTTTTATCCATTTGATCTACAGTAATGGTTTGTTCTATAATTTTCACTGAAGATTTTCCCTTAAAATCAAAAGTTCCAAATTGATAAATGATAGTTTTATCAATCTTGGGGAGAGACCATCTATTTAGGTCTTCTTCATTCAAGGGGAACTCATTTTGAGTTCTTAAATTATTATTTCTCCTAATCGTTAGATTAGAAGTTACTTTAGAAGAAGTAGAAGCCATATAATCGAAAGGGGAAAAAGGGAGAGAGGAAGGGATGCAGGGAAAATT
The DNA here is from genome assembly GCA_021442155.1 of Cymbidium sinense. NCBI lineage: Eukaryota > Viridiplantae > Streptophyta > Magnoliopsida > Asparagales > Orchidaceae > Cymbidium > Cymbidium sinense. Next base: position 151,010,108 of record CM038223.1, read on the forward strand.
TGAAATAAATCACTGCATAAGGATAAAAAAACTAAGTATAAACCTCCATTATTGAATTATCATCCCAGACAGTCAACAAAAATAGGACTTACAACCCTTTCAAGCCTCATGCAATAGGGATTTACAGCCATTTGCGATGAAGACAGCATAAATCCATGGGAGGAATGAACAAAGTACCGTTTATCCAAAGCATGGTGAAATACAATAAAAAAAATCTCTAACATCCTTCCCTCCTGTTTACCCCATCATGGCTCTCGAAGGATCCATTTAATCAGCTGATCCTTCAAAGACAATTTTACTAAAATGGTGGAATTCAGACGGACTTATGACCCTATCAAGCATCATGCAAAGTGGATGGCCATTTAATAAGACGGATAATTAATGGAAATATACCATTTTGTATATTTCCTTTGCATATTTTGTAAGAAACTTGGTTCTTGATTAGAATCAGCTTTTATATTTTTGAATGAATTGGGCCTCTTCTGATTAATTTAAAGATACATTAGACGACCATTCATTTGCTCTTGCTTAGCTTTAATTTGCAGAACTTCTAATTTTAGTTTCTTTAATTCAATTTTAGCTCTAAGAAGAATAGAAGATGATGAACTTGCCTCAGATTTTTTCTTAAATACTTTCAGTAAGGAGTATATAGGAGGCTTGTAAATAAATTCTACTAATTTATCTTTCTTCTTATCATTAAGCTGATCGATAATTTTATCATGAGTTGAATCATCTTCAACTTGTGCTAAAAGTTTAATTAATTGGTCCCTTTGCTCATGGGTGAGCATATACGACTGTCATATTTATTATATTTTATAATTCTATCTGCTGATAGGACTTGACAAGTTAGATTTATCATTTATTAATCGATGAGGATGAAGATGAAATATGTTCTTTCATCTTCCGATTCTATTTTAGAATGAGAGATGTAAGTAGAATTTTCATCGTGATTTGTTTAACTTCATCAATCAAGTTCATTTAACTTCTTCTTGACAAGGCATTTATTTTGTAATGACGTATGCCACATTTGTAACATTTTATTTCTCTCTTTGGTTTTAGAATTATGAGAGTGCTTATGTTTGGTGAATTTATCACATTTTATGACGGATTTTTCACGCTTAGAAAAATAGTCTTCATGTTTTCCCTATTTTGGATAAAGGGTACGAGATCACAGTTGAATTCTAGAATTTGCTGTGTTCTCGCCAATGTTCTCTTCATTTGATCTTTTAATTTAAGATCGCATATTCTAATCCAATTTTAATACATGAAATAAGGTTTCCAGGTAGTTTCATAATGGTTCCATCAGATGAGAAACCTTAACCTTTTAACAAAAGATGGGAAGGCCTTCAATGAATTTGTGAAGGCTATTGGCATCATAAAGTGTCATGTAGCAGAAATATATATCCTCACCCAATGAAAATAATTTGGAGATTTTTTTAGAATAGGATCTTTGTTTTGATAACATTTTGTATTCTCTGAGAAAATTATCCTTTCCCTCAGAGAATCAATTTTTTAATTTGCATGATTTTGCTTCTAATTGAAGCAAATAAAACATGAGCATTTGATGAAGGGGATGAATGATTTGATGAAAGTCCATCAATATTCCATTCATATAAAGAATCTCCATCAGAAATTTCTTACAAATGAGTATCTTCTCAAATAATAAATCGAGGTGTTGGTTTTTTATAATAATGTTTTCCAAATATTTCTTGGATAAGAAAGTTTTGGATATTAAAAGGATGAGGATCTTGTAATTCTTGAAAAAGGTTTTGAACTTTTTCAATATTACTGATTGATCAAGATCGATTGAGGATTCAATTGAATCTTCATCCCATTGATGATATCTTCAAGAGCTCTACATACTTTTCACTGTTTAGAATCAAATTCAATGCCTTTAAGAGAGTCCCAACTTAAGAGCTAGTTTAGAGGTTGAATAAAAGGTTTCACAAATGGGTTTATACTTTCAAGCTTTTTCCAAGCTTTAGTTCGGCTTGAAACCTTTTGTTTAAGACATCGAGATTAGGCCAAAAAAGATGATCTGATTATTTGAAGTATACTATTACTATAATTAAGTTTGATTAATTACAGTAATAAATTCCTTTAGAATTTATGGATCTAAATTTATTTTTTTGAAGGATGCTAATTTTAAAGGTTTATCATCCACCATTTTTACAACTAATGGAGGATAAGATGCTTCAATTATTTTTTCCTTGCTCGCTTGCCATTTTTGTAGTTAAAACAAAGAACTTGAGCAGATTGAGCATAAGAATCCAAAACCAAAGGAATAGTTGATTTGGCTTGACTATTTCTTTCTCTCATTTTCTCAAAATAAATCATTTATTTCAGATGTTGGTCTTGAAGTAAAACTTCTATACCAAGTACAAAAATTATCATACTTTTGAAGTATTCCTTCAACAACCTCTAGTCTTAGAACCTATCAGCTCATTAAGACTAAAGTTCATTTCGTGGAGTATTGATTTTCTCACTGATGATAGATATGATTTTTATTTTGGCGAAGGGCCACTACTAGTGGTTCAAGAGTGTGTGAACCATCCAATCTAGACTTCTGAGGTTTTGGGATAAAACCCTAGAAGTGTAATGGATGATTGAATGAACTTCAACATCGCATATTGTAGTTCCAAATTGAAAAAAGTTTTATCAATTTGGGAGACCATCTATTGGTCTTCTTATTCAAGGGAACTCATTTTAGTTCTTGATTAAATTATTATTTCTCCTAATGTTAGATTAGAAGTTACTTCAAAAAAAGTAGTATTACCAAAAATGTAAAAGGGAGAGAGGAAGATGATGGAGAATTTGAAATAAATCACCACATAAGATAAAACAAATTATGTATAAACCTCCATTAGAATTATCTGCATCTAACAAAAAAAGGACTTACAACAAGCCTCTAATCAAATATTTCCACCATTTATATGAAGACAATATAAACCTCTAAGAATTATCATAGTCAACAATAAATCAGGACTTGTCACCCTAAGCATCATTTAATGGCCATTTGCAATGAAGATTAATAAAGCCATGAGGAATGAACAAAGAATTTATCAAAGCATGGTGAAATACAACAAAAATTCTAACATCCTTCCTCCTGTGAATTTACCCAATCTCATAAATTTACACCTGATATATAAAAAACACTTATTTATTAAAACTTTAAAAGAACTTACAGAAAAAAAGGGAAGCAAAGAACCAAGGTAAATACAAAGGAGAATAAGAGAAGAATATAAGAAAAAAAAGAGAGCACACATAATAAGATAAGAGCCTCAAATGAGGTGGAGGCATAAGACTTTTCTTAGAAGCAAAGGTACAATTATTAAACAAAAGAGAAACCTGTTTGGAAGTTAAGCAATGGTATAATTTTAAATAGAAACTTATTAAGCAAAGCTACTATTATTAAATAAAAGATACTTTGCTTAGGCTAAGAAAGGTCAATATTATAAGATATTACTTTGGAAAGTATAATTATTTCTTTTGTGGGACCCACTTTATGTAAAGTAGGTTCCTTCTTTGGTGAAGATAAGCGCTACTTTTGGAAAGTAGCAATTATTTCTTCGGTGGGTGCTTATGAATTTAAGTTTCTCGGTGGATTCCATTGGTCAAGACTTCTTGTCGTAGATATAGATAGGGTGATTAAACACCTTGGAGAGTTGATTTTCATAGATTTTTTTGAGATGTTCTTTATGTTGAATCTCAGACTCATAAGGATAACGTCTTTTGATGCTTTGTAGTACCTCGTCTACTTGTAGCTCAAAATCCATAGTTTTTGTCAATTGAGAATAAGCTTTAATAATGGCTTTAATTTGCTTGAGCTTATCCTCAATGTTGATTGAATTCCACCATTTTAGTAAAATTGTCTTTGAAGGACCAAGCGATTGAAGGGGTCCTTTCCAAGTATAGTTCGACTCAAATCCATGGGATTTGGCGGTCAGAAATGAGCAAGATTTTATCCTTGAATCATTTTTTGGGATTAATAGCCCTCATTTTGGGGCTTCCATCAGTCATTGAAGACTTCTTTGATTGGATCTGAAGAATATTTAATTGCTCCAAAATAGTTCACCATCCGAAGATCTTGTGGGCCTTATTTGAAAAATATATTTGAAACAATCCTTTCATTTGAATCTAATCTCTCAAAAAAATTATGAAAAATCTTAATATAATTAAAGTGTGAGACTAATCATGTTGATGGGATGAACCATACAATTTTGTATAGCAAATGCATTATATAAAGATCTTTCATCAAAGCAAATGGGGTCTAACTCCATTCCAAAGAAAAATGTATTCTTATCCTCCTAATTTACAGACAAAATTGGCATAAATTATTGAATTTTAATATGATGATTCTTCCTTCATGATAAACAAAGGCATTCATGGATGTTCATAATGAACAAAGATAATGTGTTGTGTCAAATTTTGACTAAAATAAAAGGCATTTGAATACAAATATCATCTTGATAAATATATAGTGCGTATACACTCACCCCGAGCAAGGACAAAATTATAAAATTTTAGCACAAGTTGAAGATGATTCAACCTTGATAAATTATAGATCTTAATGAGAAGAAGAAAGATAAATTAGAAAATTTAATTACAAGCCTCTATGTACTCTATGAGTATTTAAGAAAAATAGAAGTTCATCATCTTCTAATTGACATCTTTAGCGAGCTAAAATTGAATTAAAGAAATTAAAATTAGAATTAAATTAAAGGCGAGCAGAGCAAATGAATGGTTATATGGATCTTAAAATTCAGAAGACGCCCAATTCATTTGAAAATATAGAAGACGATTCTAATCAAGAACCAGGTTTCTTATAAAATATGCAAAAGATAATATACCAAAAATGGTATATTTCCATTAAATTAATTATAAATAAAGAATTTATTTTCTAAATTCTTTCTAGTTGATAGCGAGCGATTTAAATTATATACAAGAAGGAATAATTCTTATATTTTAAAAAAATAAGCTAGCGGTTAAAGCGTGTGAATCTTTATAAATTAAGTATAAATTATCATATTTGGTGTCAAGATGATATTGTATTCAAATGCCTTTTATTTTAGTCAAAAAATTTGACATAACACATTATTTTGGGAACTCCTTTTCTTAAAATAATGCTATCACTAGAATTGATGATCATTATGTTTTCTTTGGGATAAAGAAATCACATTCCATTTTATCACCAATCCTAAAGAAATTATCATAAATGAAATGAATAGGCTTAATAATAAATTATGCATATAAATTATTTACAAGAAGAAATTGCTAGTTTTTTATTAATAAATTTCTTCCCCAAAATTTTACCAAGAATTCAAAAAAGTCTATGGTGACAACTATTTTTTAGGAAAGAAAGACACATGTAGTGGATCTCCCATTGATAATTTCAATGAATGACATTCCATAAGGCTCATCCTTGTCATGACGAGCACTACCTTGCTTTATGCAAAAGAGATTTGATTTATTAAAGAAAGGAATAATTTGGAAATCCTACTCCCTTCTATGCATTCTATGTTATGAATTGAGAAAAGAAAAGGAGACCACTTGTAATTAATTACAATGCTAAACAAAGTTTTAAAATGGATCGATATCTAATTCTAATAAAGGAATTTATTAAATAGATTGCATAATGCAAAAATATTTTCCAAATTTGATTTAAAATCGATATTGGCGGATCGGATAAAAAATCGCTATAAACAACATTTATGGTTCCTTTGGACATTACTAATGGAACGTAATGCCCTTTGGTTTAAAAAATGCACCTTCTGAATTTCAACATATCATGAATAATATATTTAAAGATTATTTTAAATATATTTAGTCAATATTGATGATGTTCTAGTGTTCTCAAACAATATTGACGAACACTTCAACCATCTAAAAATATTTAAATGGTTAATTTTAAAAAATGGATTAGTTATTTGCCAAAATCAAATTATTTCAAACTGAAATAAGATTTTTTGCCATAATATATCAATGCTTCTATTATACCAATTAATAAGTATTGAATTTGCTAAGAAATTTTGATATCATTTTAGATAAAACCTGTTCATACTCTCAATTATGGCGATTTCTATCAAAATCTTGCCAAAGATCATTACTCTTTGACTTAAAAAGAATACCATGGTATACTCATACCATGGCATGCAAAATTATAGAAAGGTTCAAAACCTTCCCTGTCTTAATCTTGCGGACCTATTTTCAAAATTGTTGAAACAGATGCCTCTAATAAGATATGGAGGTATCCTAAAGCAGCAAAAGAATTCTAAAGAAGAATTAGTTTGCTTTGTTTCTGGTAAATGGAATCCTACTCAGCAAAAGCATTCCATTATCAAAAAAGAAATTCTTTCTATGATTACGTGTATCTCAAAATTCCAAGATGATTTACTTAATCAGCATTTTCTCCGTCATATTGACTGTTCCTTAATCAAATACATCATTGAACAAGATGTCAAAATTTAGTTTCAAAACAATTTTTTGCATCTTTGAACTCTCGTCTTTGATTTCATCAAATTCATTAAAGGTAATGAAAATTCTCTTCCGATTTTCCGTGAATTCTTGGACGATCGGTGGATCACCCATGGAAGAATGACTCTAATCGAGGATGCTTTTCTTTTCATGGAGGTGACCATGGTATCTAATGGCATAGATCATTATTCAACAATTATGATAAATTTGCAAACTTATCTTTATGGTACTTCCTCTTCAACTATGGTTGAAAAGGGTGAACCTCTAAAAATCTGCAACACTATCCTAAAGATGTCATTGCACAGAACTATTTATTTCTCTAAAGAAATAAAATAATATTATTGAAATTAATCCCTCGATTATTCAATAAATAATCGTGGGCCTTATTTGAAAGATATTTGGGAAACAATCCTTTCCCATTTGAAACTAATCTCTTAAAAAATTAAAAGTGTGAGATTAATCATAGAGAACCATACAATTTTGTATAGCAAATGTTATAAAGATCTTTCATCAAAGCGAAATGGGGTCTAACTTTCCAGAGAAAAATGTATTCTTATCCTCCACTAACATAGTACAAAATTAGCATAAATTATTGGTGCTATGTCAGTATGATGAAGGCCTTCTTCCTTCTCAATGACAACGAGGCATTCATGGATGTTTATAATGAACAAAGATATTATCAACAAAGAACTTATGGTTCTTGAGATGGTGGAACTATTTTGCGAGAATTAAATATTCTTCCATCCAATCAAAGAAGTCTTCAATGATGGATGGAAAAAATGAGGGGCTATTAATAAAAAATGATTTAAGGACAAAATCTTGCTCATTTCTTCACGGACTGCCAAAATCCATGGATTTGGAGCTGGAATGTTATACTTGGAAAGGACCCCTTCAATCAGTTGGTCATTCAAAGATAATTTTTTACTAAAATGGTGGAATTCAATCAACATTGAGGATAAGCTCAAGCAAATTAAAGCCATTATTAAAGCTTATTCAATTAAGATCCTCAACTATAGATTTTGAGCTATCGGTAGAGGTTCTAAAGCATCAAAAATCATTATCCTCATGAGACGATTCAACATAACATCTCAAAAAATTTATGAAAATCAACTGCAGGTGTTTAATCACCTATCTATATCTACGATAATGGAGTCTTAAATGACGTGGAATCCGGAGAAACTTAAATTCATGGACCCACGAAGAAATAATTGCTACTTTCAAAGTAGCCTTATCTTCACCGAACCTACTTTACATAAAGTGGGTCTACCATTAAATAATTGCTACTTTCCAAAGTAGCCATCTTATAATAATACCTTCTTTTCTAAGCAAAGTATCTTTATTTAATAATAATAGCTTTGCTTAACAACAAGTTTTATTTAATTATACCATTGCTTTAACTTGTTTCTCTTTGTTTCATAATAGTACCTTTGCTTCTAAGCAAAGTCTCTCTATGCCTCCACCTCTATATAAGGCTCATGCGTTTTATTAAGTGTCTTTCTTTTCCTTCTCCTCTTCTTCTATTCTCCTCTTATACTCCTTAGTTCTTCACCTTCTTTTCTGCCATCATGTAAGTTATTTTTAAGTTTTAATAAATAAGTGTTTTATCCATCCTGGTTTAAGTAAGTATCGAGTCATGATGGGTAAATCCTTAGGAAGGATGTTAGAGATTTTTTTTACATATCACCATGCTTTGGATGAACCAGTACTTTGTTCATTCCTCCCATGGCTTTATCCCATCTTCATCAAATGGCCATCCATTGTGTGATGCTTGATAGTGATAAGTCTTGTTTATGTTGGTAATTTGGGATAATTATTTATATCTGTCTTCATATGTGACCATAAATCCTGTGCGTGAGGCTTGAAAGGGTTGTAAGTCCTATTTTTTATTGTATGCGGAAGATAATTCTCATGGAGGTTTATACTTAGTTTGTTTTATCCTTATGTATTTATTTCACATCATCTTTCTCTCTCCCTTTTTTTTTTTGGTTATATGGATTCTACTTCTTGATATAAATGAGTTTATTTGGGGAGAAATAATAATTTAATCAAGAACTCTAAAATGAGTTCCCTTGAATGAAGAAGTCTTAAATAGATGGTCTCTCCCAAGATTGATAAAATCATTTATCAATTTGGAACAATTTTAAGGGAAAATCTCATAGAACAAACCATTCTTGTAGATCAAATGGATAAAACCATTTATCTAGCGTTTGAAGATGCATAAATATATGCAGATTTTAAATATATTCATATAGGGATGATATAGCATTCAAACCTTTAACCTCAAAGGTCTAAATGCTTCTATTCTAACAAGCCTAAGAGATGGCAGATGCCTTCACTGGGCTCAATCCCTTATGAGTGTTGTAGAGACTAGCCTACATCACGGGCCAGTTTATTTCAACACCTTTCCCAATTTGAGTTTATCTCTTTTTGATATAAATCTTTTTGAAGCTTTAAAATTATATTTACAGCTTTATGGTTATGATTTTGTCCCAGGTTCTTAAACTATTGCTTTAATCTTCAAAATTCATTTTCAAGTTTTAAATACTCTAAATCCAGTTGAAAAGGCACTTCAACCATGAACTACTCACAATTGTTATATCCCATATTTGTAATAGAGTGATTAAATGAAATGGTATTTCGACTCATGGACTATACCATCATGCTGACCTTCCATTAATCAAGATGTAGATCAAATAATTCAAACGATGGCGATGTTGAAAGATTCAACCTCGATCCATCACACTTCCTAGGGTTTCTATCCCTTGAAACCTCGAGAAGTCTAGATTGGATGGTTCACTTAACCATCGGTTGAGGCCCTCTAAATAAAAATCATATCTATCATCGGTGAGAAAATCAATCTCCCACTCCATCTAAAATGAACTTTAGTCTTAATGAGCTACACAATAGGTTCTAAGACTAGAGGTTGAGAATACTTCCAACAAAGTATGATAACTTTACAGAAGTTTTACTTCTAAGATCTTGAAATAAATGATTTATATTTTGAGAAAATGAGAGAAAAAAAATAAGCCAATGCAACTATTCCTTTCATCATGGTTTTTTATTACTATGCTCAATCTGCTCAAGTTGCTGTTTTAACTACTAAAAAATGGCAAATAGAGCAAGAAAAAATATGTTTCGATCCACAAATTCTAAAGGAATTTATTAATGTAATAAAACAAATTAATTGTAGTTATAGTATACTTCAAATAATCTCTGATCATCTTTTTAGCCTAGAATCTAAAATTGATCAGATGCTTAAACAAAAGGTTTCTAATACAGAAAAAGCTTCAGCTCTACTAGTATAAACCCATCTGTGAAACCTTTTATTCAACCACCTCCTAAACCAGCTCTTAAGTTAGGACCCACTTCTGAAGACATTCATAATTTGATTTTAAATTTTAGTGAAAAGTATGTAGGAGCTCTTGAAGATATCAGTCAATCAGATGAAGATTCAATTGAATCCTAAATCGAAACTGATACTGATCAATCAAGTAATATTGAAAAAGTTCAAAACCTTTTTCAAGAATTACAAGATCTTCATCCTCCTTTTGATATCCAAAAACTTTCTTATCCAAAAAATTTGGAAAAACATTATTATAAAAACCCACCTCGATTTATTATTTGAGGAAGATACTCATTTTAGGAAATTCCTATGATGGAGATTCTTTATGAATGGAATATTGATGGACTTTAACATCAAATCATTCATACCCTTCATCGAATGCTTATGTTTATCGTTGTTCAATCTAGACATCAAGCAAAACCACATATTGTCACGAGCCATCATTTAGGATTCTCTCAAAGGATGGTGGGATAATTATTCTTGTTCCTCAAAGGGAAGACCTCCTTAGTGAAATTGACTTACTAAGGATCTTCCAAAAGAAACAAAAACCTAATGAAAATTGGTCTATAATCTTCTTCAAATAATTATAGATCATTTTCTTTGGATCCATTGGAGATCAAGGAGAAAAACTCGCTCCTTACTCCAAAATTAAGATGTCCATCCTTAACCCATTTTGATGGTACAATATATATATTTCTAGCACGTCCATGACACTTTATGATGCCAATAGCCTTCAGGAAGCAAAATTCATTGAAGGCCTTCCCAATCTATTTCTGAAAAGGTTAAGGTTTCTCTTTATCTTTACGATGGAACCATCCCCTATGAAACTCTTACATATGGAAATCTTATTTCTGCATGTATTAAAACTGGTTAGCAATCTGCTCTGATCTTAAATTAAAAGATCAAATAGAAAGAGAACGTCTACTTGAGCAAATGACTTGGAAAATTGTGAGAATTTCAACGTGATCCTCGTGTCCTTTATCTTTAAACACAAGGGAAAAAACAAAATACTATTTTTCCTAAATGTAAAAAATCACGCGTCATAAAAAAATGATAAATTCACACAAACACAAGCACTCTCATCCCTCGTTCTAAAACCAAAGAGACAAAAAAGAAATAAAATGTTACAAATGTGGCGTCATTATTAAATGCCATCAAGAAGAAGTTAAATGAACTTCTGATTGATGAAGGGTTAAAACAAATCCTGATGAAAATTTTGCATACATCCTCTGATTCTGAAAGAGAATCAGAAGAAGAAGAACATATTTCATCTTCATCCTCATCGAGATAATTCGATAAATCTAACTATTTGCAAATCATCAAATAGATTATTATAAAAATATAATAAATATGATAGTGTATCTACCAACGAGCAAAAGGACCAATTAATTAAACTTTTAGCACAAGTTGAAGATGATTCAACTCGTGATAAAATTATCGATCTTCTTAATGATAAGAAGAAAGATAAACTAGAAAAATTTAATTACAAGCCTTTTATATACTCCTTATCCGAGGTATTTAAGAAAAAATTTGAGGCAAGTTCATCATCTTCTAATTCAGCTTCTTTAGTAGAGCTAAAAGCTGAATTGAAGAAACTAAAATTAGAAGTTTAACAAATTAAAGCGAGAACAAATGAATGGTCATAATGGATCTTGAAATTAATCAGATACCAATTCATTTGAAAATATAGAAGCGATTCTAATCAAGAACCAGTTTTCTTACAAAATATTAAAGGCAATATACCAAATGGTATATTTCCATCAAATTAATTATAAATAAAGAATTTATTTTACCAAATTTAACTCTAGTTGATAGCGGAGCAGATTTAAATTGTATACAAGAAGGAATAATTCCTTCTAAATATTTTGAAAAAATAAGCCAGCGATTAAAGGCAGCCGATGGTGAATCTTTACAAATTAAGTATAAATTATCATCTGTGGCCATGTGTCAAGATGATATTTGTATTCAAATGCCTTTTATTTTAGTCAAAAATTTGACAAAACATTATTTTGGGAACTCCTTTTCTTCTTAAAATAATGCCTATCACTAGAATTGATGATACTGGAATTCAATATTTTCTTTGGGATAAAGAAATCACATTCCGTTTTATCACCAATCCTAAAAAAATTATCATAAATGAAATGAATAGGCTTAATAATAAGTCTATGCATATAAATTATTTACAAGAAGAAATTGCTAGTTTAACTTTTAAACAATAAATTTCTTCCCCAAAATTCAAAGAAAAATTCAAAATTGCCACCAAAATTCCAAAAGGAAGTTTGTGGTGACAACCCAATTGCTTTTTGGGAAAGAAAGACTCATGTAGTGGATCTCCCGTACATTGATAATTTCAATGAACGAGACATTCCACTAAGCTCATCCTTGTCGGATGAGCACTACCTTGCTTTATGCAAAGAAGAGATTGTTGATTTATTAAAAAGAATGAATAATTTGGCAATCCTACTCTTGGATGCATTCTATGTTATGAATTTGGTAGAAAAGGAAAAGAGGAAGACCTGTAATTAATTATGCCGCTAAACAAAAAGTTTTAAAATGGATGGATGAATACCTAATAAAATGAATTTATTAAATAGATTGCATAATGCAAAAAATATTTTCCAAATTTGATTTAAAATCGGGATATTGGCATCCATAAAAGAATCTGATCGCTATAAAATAGTATTTACGGTGCATTATTACGAATGGAACATAATGCCCTTTTTAAAAAATGCACCTTCAATTTCAAAGATATCATTAATGATATATTTAAAGATTATTTTAAATATATTTTAGTCTATATTGATGATGTTCCGTATTCAAATAATATTGATGAATACTTCAACCATCTAAAACCATTTAAATAGTTAACTTAAAAAAAGGATATTTCCAAAAAAATCAAATTATTTCAAACTGAAATAAGATTTTTAGGTGAGAACTTGCATTCAAAATTTAACTCATTCATTTTTTCATTTCAGATATATTTTTTTAGTTTCTAAAAGACAAATAAATTTAACTGACATAATCTAAATAATTTCTATCATCTTCACCAACTTCTATTTTAATTTCCCTAATTGTTCAAATAGATTCTATCTCAAAATATAGTTCTATTAGATTATTTTTATCTTGCCATAGATAATATATAATTTAAAATTTTAAGGACCATTAGAGATCTTTTTTGTTTTTTGTTATTATTATTTTTATGTTTTATTTTAAAATAAAATATATTTAATTGTAATTGTTATTTTTAAAAATATTTAAAATATCTAAAAGTTGTTTTGACTTTTGAGTGTTTTTAAAAATAAAATTATTTATTTTAAAAATAATTAAAAAACATTAAACAAATATATTGTTTTTAAAATAGCATAAAAAAACAAAAAAATACAAAATAAAATTTATCCCAAATAGCCCCTTAGTATTTCTAAGCCTTCCTTTTAAAAATATTTCTTGAGTTATTCAGTTTTTGATTTTTGTTTCATTTTTTTTCTTAAAAAAGATTGGTTAAATAATAAATCAATAAATTGTTAAATTTAATATAAATATAGTAATTAAATATAATTTATAAATGTTTAATTTGTAATTAATATTTATTAAAAATTAAAAAAAAATAATTGAATAAATTGAATTATAGTGGTTTGATTGATTTTATATGTTATTTGGATGGTTCGATTATTTTAAGTTATTTTGTTCGATTTGTTTGGTTTAACAAAAAATTCAATCAATCAAATGCTCCCTACAAGTAATTTAGAACATGAGAATTAGAAGTCATTAACTAATAGATGATGAGTGTCAGCTACTATTAATGTTAATTGACAAGTATCATTAGATGATGGTGATGATGACTAATATTGATCAATTAATCTATTTAGATGATATTGGGCAAAGCTTTAAGATTTTATGTAGATATCATATTTCTTATTACAAAATTCATATCTTTATTGTGTAACAATATGGCTTAATTATAATTTATGTTTGGAGTTCTTTTAATTTTTTGACAACAAAATTTACCACTAGAGTTTTGAAAACATTAGACATAAAAATCATAATTTTAAAATAATTTCTAATATGACCACTCTATGGTCATCACTATAAACCTCTCCTAGATTCTAAGAAGATTTTTTTAAAAAAAATTAGCTTAAAGTTATCTAAAAGTGTTCAAAAGTATTTACATTAAAAAATAATTCTTAGGATATGAAAACACCTAAAAGGTATATATGAGAATGATATTAGATAATTAATCCTTAAGTTAGCTAACGATACTAGTGCACAAAGCTCAATCCTTAGAGACATGTAACTTGCCATAATTTGGCCATTTTTGGTTTTTATTTTCTTAGGGCATTTACATACATACAATTCTTATATATTACATATCTAATATCTAAATTTTGATATTTATATATATACAAAGACACAAATCTTTAATATTATAAAAATAACACCTTTATTATTTTTTACAAGCATACCATATTTATAAATATTAAATTTTAAGTGTATATGTAATATTTATTATATATATATATATATATATATATATATATATATATATATATATATATATATATATATATATATATATATATATATATATATATATATATATATATATATTCCTTTTAACCTTTGAACTTTAATTTTTTTGTTTAAAAAAAATTTATATACAAGCTTTGGAATTTTAAAATTTGATAAAAAATATTTAGAAATTTTAAAAATTCTAAAATATTATTTCCAAAAAATCAAATCTCTCTATGGTCCAATGTAAAGTATCACAATTTTTCTTTGGTTATATTATTTATTTAAAAATATACATATTATTTTGTGAGAGATATAACTATGATAATGCAAAGATTCATAATTTCTATATTGAAGTTTTGATCTTTCTTCATTATTATGTAGATTGCTCTTATTTGAATGAATTTAAACTATGATATATATTTTAGGTTCATTTGAAGCCATATGATAGCACAAATTGACATAGGGTCATTGTCCATAAAGGATTTTTCATGTAATGCACATACTTTGATCTTAGATTGATAATCAAGCTAAATCTATACTTAACCTAAGGTTATTATAGTTAATTGAGAAAAAGTGTCATAAAGATATAACTCTATGAGGATAATATATCATAAATTCAACCTTCAAGTGGAAGAATATTGTGTTATAAAGAATAATTGTTTAAAGTCTCACTTACAATTGTAATTTTTTTGGATAATTTTTTACGAATAATTTCTAGAAAAAAATCTTTTGAAGAATAGATAAATGGTGATTTTAAATTTAGAACTTAGGGCAAAGTTTGTTTGATTTAGGGTTAAACTCTTGGCATAATAGTCTCCTCAAACTTGTTATGATTAATTGCTTAAGCATATAGTTAAGGCCAAGAAGAGTTTAAAAATTAAGAAAAAAAAACATAGCAACCTTTAGATTGATTGCCTTTGCCAATTCTTAAATCACTTTCTTTAGTGTCTTCCTAGTTACTATGATCCTTCTGCTCTAACTCACTACTAGCAAATGTTTTTGATTAAAACGATGAAGCAAATCTGTTCAGATATAACCCTATGAAATTTCCACACTTTTGCGATATTTTTTGCAGGAACTATCGTTGACACGATCAACATGTTCTTGAACAATTCAGAAACCAACTCTTAGAGCTTCTTCTATTTCTTTATCTACATGAACTTCCAAGAGATTGAGGACATAAAGTCAAAATGCGTAGAAGCTATTTAGTCTACAAAGTTCTTAATTGCTTGAAGAAGTTTATCAATATAAAATTTAGAGATAGAAGAAGTGAGAAGCCCAAAGAGTTTGTCCTTGAATTGCTCAAATATATATATATATATATATATATATATATATATATATATATATATATATATATATATTGCTAGTGATGATGCCAAATGGCACAAAAGTGAAGACAATTTGTAGAAATAGGCATAATTGTGTCTGAATAACTTGGTTCTATTTTAGTCAAAAGTGTTTGTTGGTAGTGAATGAGAGGATCACGAATTATTATGTTATAATAAGAAAGGTAATCAATTTAATGTTCATAGTTTAATTATTATTATTATTATTATTTTTTAGCTTTTATTTTCTTTCATTCACAGATTTTATGATTGCTTGTCAAAGAGGTGGAAAACTAGTTCTTGCTACCCATGAAAGAAAGAAATATGATAATGATTTCATTCTGTAAGTTGAGGGTAAAATAATATGAGATATGAGATTTGTTTCATGAATAATTAAGCAAAAAAATTATGAGGCCTACCACAACTAATAATTGGATGTGGCATTTTGATCAATTTTTTATCAATCATAATTTTTTTATGCACGCACTATTTTTACTATCGTTGGTGACAACACTGATGGCATCATCCGCCTTCAAAAGTTTAGAAATTATATACCCATATGCCCCAAGTTCCCTCTTCTTCCCCTTTTTCGGCTCCCAAATCTTAGTCTCTGCCATGGACTTCTCCACATCCATTGTTGATAATTGTCGATAAGATGAGATAGCAAAGTACATCCATTTGATCAATTTAAAAAAGAGATTGATGTGTTTTCATTTGATATGCAAAATCTCCTCTTGCCTAGCTTTTATATCATTTGTGTTGTTGGCTACCTCCTTATTTTTCAAGTAGCTCTAATAGACTTGCCACCCTTCTCTTGTTTTGATTATAGTTATTTGATTCTTGAATCAAATTCAATCATTTAGCCAACTTGGTCTTGTGAAAAATTTACTTACAACTAATGCAATGAGACTGATGTAATGACATGTTGTTAGATATTTTTTAAATTTTAAATTTTATTACATACAAACATAAGAAATTATGATTGATCAATAACTTCTATTTTATGTTTAAAAAATTAGGTTAGTGTATTTATTTTTAAATTTTGAAAACACATATGAGATATTTTCACATATTTTTGAAATAATATTATGAAAATAAAAGATAAATGCAAGTTTAATTATATTTAAAAAATTAAAATAAAGATTTTAGTTGATGATACAATTTGAATAACCTATAAACAAAAAAAATGTATTATTTATTTGATTAGTAAAATTGATTAATTTTAATATTACACTTTGGTACCCCCAATTTCTTCATTTCTCGTGTGCTTTATTAATTTTAGTTAGATGAACTTATTATTGTAGTGCTTGAACAAGCTCATGCATCGTATGGGGAGATCCCCGTCCGATCAACAACCCTAAAGCAAGTGCACGATGATTCAAACATACTGGTTACTGAAAACCCTAGAGGACCGACCTCATGCTCGCAAGCAATAGCTACAATATCTTCACCAGCATCGCTTCAGATCGTCGGATCAACTATCTCAAACCGGCACCTTATCACGGATTCCACGATGGAATCACGCCTCCTCGAAGGTGAAAATTTTAAGAAAGAAAGGACACTGGTGATTAGTGCCAGTTTCCTTGGAACGATGATGTTAAGGAAGTCAGGTAGAGAATGGGGTTGATGAAGCTCCATCGATTGGGTCCTAGTTGGAGGCTGGTGGAGGGCTTTGAAGGATCCAGATGGCCAAGTGGAGAAGGTGTTGCACCTATCTTTAACGTGGAAGAGAGAGAGATTTTTTTTAGAGAAGAATGAGTCATTATTGGGATCTTGATTTATTTAGGCTTAATTTTTAAAATAGGTCAATTAATAATCATAATTAAATGGGACACCCAAAAATAAAAATAGTCCGATTTTACTAGCTGCCTCTCAAATAGGCCAAACCAAGAGCCCAGTGAAGTTCTCGATTTCATTTTTTTCTCCCATGATTGTTGCCACCGTTCATGTCCATGCCAAGATGGCCTGTAGAGGATCACGCAGGTTTTCTGGTGAAGAGTGGATCTCAAACACTTTACGATTTAGGTAAATTTTACAAATGAAAAAAAATGTTAGATTTTACTTTGAATGTGTTTTATAGGAAATATGATTTGATTTAGGTGGTATTTTTCAAATGTAGTTTGATTTTTATAGGAAATATGTATTAGATTTGATTTTGAATGTTATTTTTTGGGATTAGTTGAATTAATGAGGTTATTTTTTTTGATTAGTTTATGTCTTGCTCAATATGTATGATCTTTAGGATTGGTTTATTCCATTTGTAGTGAAAATTTGATAAGATCAAAGTTTGATTATTAGTGAATTTAGTTTATGAGAATTAATTTATAATGTTTCTTTGTAAATATTTGTTGATGAAAAATTTGTATGTGAAACTTGGTTTATTGATAGTAAGTTTGAAGTATTGTAATCAACATTTTAAAACATCATATTTTTAATAGTGAAAGTCATTGTAGTGTGTGTATTCAAAATCTCGATTGACTTTAGGAAACATATACAACACCATGCAGGTGAAATGATATTTTAAAATATTTTTAAATTATTAAAATTCAAACATAAAAAAATCTTGTGTATATTTAAGTAGATGTGTAATAAAAGAGAAAATACAATTTAATCTTGTGCCTTTGATTAATCAACATTTTGATGTAATTACATTATTTCAAGTTTAAAATCATAATTTTAATCTTCCTTTACTCTAAGTGATGGAGAAATTGTAATAGCATAACAAAATTAATGGGTGCTAATCAAAATCCAAAAAAAATATGAAAACAAATCTATTAAATTATGTCAAGATATAAAAGAGAAAAATAAAAGAATATATTTACAATAAAAAATGATCTAACAAAAAATATATATAGTGAACAATTTTGCAATGTTACAAACAATTTGATAAATTACACAAATGCCCAAATGACTTGCAAAAGTTTGAACTTGAGTACACCATCTTACAAAATTTAAAAAAAAAAATAATTTATGAATTGTGCTAGAAAGAACTTTCAGGAATAATTTGTTGAAGGAATTTTATGAAAAGTTTCAGCTTGAATTTAGAGATCTTAGATTTATGGCTTAAAATTACCAAGCTATGCTATATATATAGATCAAAGTTTATTTCTGTTTATTTTTTGTGTGGATTAAAATTTGCACAACAAAAAATTTGTAAGGTCACATTAGAGATGAAATAGAGTATAAAAAATTTGAATTATTAAATTTCAACAAAGGAGTTAGCCCCATCATTTGTCTTTAAACCGACTTAAACTATGCAAATTCATCGAAATGATTACTCGTTTTGTTATTATTAGTTGAAAATGAATTCGATACTATCTCAGAGTTCTTTACTATGGTGGTGAACTAGAGTAAGTACGATTTCATTCCAACATATGTTGGAAAATCGTCACCCAACCCACATGATAATTACTAAAAGAATAATGAGGTCGTTGAAGTTAAATCAAACACAATTATCCGTTAACTTGGTTCCTTCTATTGATGGATTTATTGCACACACATTAACCATGATGAAGTCGCGTGAAGCTATAGTTAATGCAACATGTGTGGAACCCATTATAGAAGTTAGAATGCGGTGGAGATAGAGAGAGGTAAAATAACTGCGGAATGTCGAGAGTGAACACAAGCTACATCACACCATCTTCTCAAGTGAATTCATGCTGAAGAGAACATGATTATTTTCTGGACAAGTTCTACCGCTATGGTGAGAAGGAGACGATATGAATCCACCATCTTCTAAAAGATGTTGGATATGAGACTATGCCTAGTCGTAGTGATGATGACCAAGAGGATGAATAGACCCAGAGAAGTTTTGAGGGCCATAACCATCCCTTATCGAGATTTGATTGCCGCTACTCAATTAGAACAAGTCACAATCAAGACTTCATACAACAATGACTATATATGCAGCAAAAAAACTAGAGAATGGGATGAGGATCTCACATTTGATGGCCCATTAGATAATTCAATCTTTGAGGAGGAGAAGATAAGAATTGGTCGAGGTATTTTCATGAGAAGAAATAATTATAATTTACATTCGTATCTACATCACAAACAACGCCAGTATGTCATCTATGCTTCAAATCAAAATTAACCTGGTACCCATCACCCTGTAGATCATTTTTGTGGCATTTACATGCAAGCTCAATTAAGAGGTTGGGTGGTATGGAGGATTGGTTCAATTGGGTCACCTCATACTACTCATTCAATGCAATGCTCACAAGTCAATGTACATGAATTATTCATCTTATTTTATACAACCCACAATCAAACATCAGCTAGATCTAAAGCCTAGGGAAATTGTAGGACGTATTGAGTCCAAGTTCAATATAAGAGTTTCTTACATGAAAGCCTGGGATGCATGTAGGAAAGCAATAAAGGCGATATTTGATAGTTGAGAGGAATCTGATCTTGAAAATTCATGGCGCGATGTTCATCTATGCTCTTGTATCATGTCCACGCAATAATCAAACAAATTTAAATTATTTGTCATTGAACCTTCAATTCAGGTTGACGATTGTCATCCCAGATGTCTGATGGCACCTTCCCACCGGGTAAGTATATACTCACTTAGTGCGGTTGGAATCGATGCAAATAATGTTTGTTCCCATTAGTTGTGGAATCAAAATCGAGTCAGGGTATGGTCACACACACAAAATTTGATCTCACTAGTGACAAGAGGTGATCACTCATCAGTGACACGCGTGTGATCAGAGAGATCTTTCCCGAATCTTCGGCCATTTGAGGGAGAACTTTAAAGAGCAAATAAAGGGATAAGTGATGTTGAGTTCATATGTCATGTACGCTTCAATACCGATGATATTGACTTTTTTAAAAGGAATGCAACATCAAGAATATTGCGAGGCAGGCATAATATATCTGGGGACGTTAAGCAATGGTCCCTAACTCATGATGAAGATAGGTATGGTACAATGACCATAAATGCGCTGTTTGATGCAAAAAGAGCACGGGTTTACCAATTCAAGCCTCACATTACAAAGAAGTATTATAACATAGTGTCACTATTCATGAAATGCTGAATCAACTACCACACTAGAAAGGCAACAAGATACTTGTTCTCCCCCATTAAGACAATATGCGTGATAATGAATGAGATAAGAAGAGTTCTGAACCATTGAGGATAAGCATGATTGAGTACGGTGATAAGCCATAACCTTCGGGTAACTAATCAAAATTATACAGTGTTGCACAAATCTCATACCCAGTATGCTTTCCTCATAAAACCTACCAAGGAATTCCATGTAATGGTGAATAAGAGGGTAATATACCAAAATTACAATCCTCCAAAGAAGAAAGTCCATCCCAGGTCTAATATATATAAGAATTAATGACAGAGAACTTCTGAAGTTCAAGGATTTGTGGGTGTGTAAGATCAAATACAATAGTCTACATGTGATAGATGGCCCACCTATGATTGGCAGCACTATTATTGGTGGGAAATGGTGGCTTCTGGATTATTCTCGATGAGTTGATTGAGCACTAGAGCCGCACATCATTTACCGTGATCCCGGCCCATCCATATGTTACATCGAGTTTGATGGGATGCTCATGTGTACTTGTATACCTTTACGATGGCTACGATGGACATACTACCATGACTCTTACTTAGATCTACCAGATCTCCAGTTCACTATGCATGTCAGAGCCTACATACTATTTGCTATTGGATCATTTCTTCTACCATATACTTCAGGTTCTGAGGTTCATTTGCAGTATTTACCATTACTTGAGGATATCGACAAATTTAGGGGGTTGCTTTGGGTTCAGCTGTGCTCACTCATCTATATAGGGAATTACATGAAGCAACCAAACCAAAGCACCTAACATGGCGGATGTGTTCATTTACGTGTATGGGCTGAGCACACTCATGTGGGAAGACCTACGTTACGTGTTCCATATCCTACTGACATTGACGGGCTTAGCGTTGGTTTTCGGTGGAATGAAGGATATGTTCGGGAAATGCCATTATCCAATATCAGAGTCTATAGGGATGAGCTGGATGGACTTCTACAGAGTCAGGTATGTTGAATTGATGTAATATTATTTGGTTAACTCATTACGATCTTGTAGCTGAAAGAATAACTTATGTTTTATTTGGTGTCATCTGGAGCCATATGGACATCAAATCCGCTTGCGTGTCGTGGAGATATGTTTATAGGGAGAGAAGATATGGCTTGCTAGAGTGCCACTGATATGTTGGAAGAGGGTAGAGTGGTACCGCCGATCGCGGTGCTCGACAGCCGATGCCTCCATCGACTGATGTAGCCCCGATAGATCCATCATTCATACGGGTCGATGGATGAGGAAAGGTTGATGTTGATTGGGTTGAATACCACCACTCCTTCATTGCATAGTGGGAGCACATGCGTGACTCGATTATCATAGTTGATTCATCGCGCAGATCTAGCCATCAACCGCTATATGAGGTGGTATCGCTTCATGGGCATCACTTTACGCATCGAAACCCTCGACACATATTACCCCCGAGCACCGGGGGAATGTTTGATGGTTAGTATGTATGCAAAGTATTATAATTTATTTTTCCTATTAACAATGAAATCCTGATCTAAAACTTCTATATGCAGCGTGAGCACATCTTGAAGATTGAGGATATATTTCAGCGCTATTTCGGTAGAGATGGAGATACAGAATTTCAGAAATCTTTCAATGATTATGAAGAGCTGCTCGTGGACGTGAGGTGAAATATGCTTATCTCTGACACTAGATACAGGGATACAGACATACCAGGCACTTCTGCATCAACACAGACAGATGTTTTGTCGATGGATGTGGGGCCATCCTCGACACCAGTGGTGGGGTAGTCTACGTACACATTTTCATAGCCACCTCAGTATTCATATCAGGAGGTAATGTGGTCTCAGATGCACCCATGGCACGCAACAGTCCAGCCGACATATGGACCATCGACATTCCATATGACAGTGCCATACGGAGTGTACCATGGGTATTCATTGCCTACGCAGGGGTCGGCAGATTTACCTCATGTTACGGAGTTAGGGTATTTGCAACAACCTGTCAAGCAGGTGGAAGAAGAGGAGGACCATCAACAACATCATCTATGCGATCATCCACGGAGACCACCAGCACATCACACTCCAAGTAGCGATGCGATTCCACCACGCAGAATCGCCGAAGATAGATGTGTTATCTTTCTTATATAATGGAAGGCACGTACTATTGGCTATTTTTTATTTGTTATCCTTAGTCATTCATGTACTTCTTATTGTATTATCCCAGTGTACTTTATTATTTGTATATTTTGATTAAATCAAATGTAAATATGAGAGATTCAACTGGGAATTACATAAAGGTTCAAACTCAATTTTTATATAGAATATAATGAGAGTGTTTGATCTTATAAAAAAAATAATATATTCAATTTCAGAAGTCACACATTTGCAAAATCTACCTCGCCGAGATTCATCGAAAGTTGTCAAATTTTTTATTATCTTTTCAACGATACCAATCACGCCGAAACCCGACACCTAATGATCCTGATATGGCCAAAAAAATGAGGGCTGGATCAATATCTTGAATTTTTGAAACTTTAGAAGTCGCACATTTCTAAACACTGCGGCTCACTAGATGAGATTTGTCGAAATTTGTTAACATAAAAGTTGTAGAATTTTTCATTATCTTTCCAATGATACCAAGCACGCCGAAATTCGACATCTGTTGAGTTAGATACGGCCATAAGAAGTGGACTGCCCATTTAATTTTTTTTTAAAAAAAATATAAAGTACGCTACTGGCTGATCACTGGGTCATTAGTCGCCACATCGGGCACTAAAGCCTATTTTAAATTTTTTAAGTGTCTAATCAGCTAATTATGATTATTAATTGGCCTATTTTAAAAATTAAGCCATTTATTTAAGTCTCCGTCAGATAGAGAATGCCCAGAATGTGAAATTGAACTAGTCTTCTGTAACCCAAAACATGGTCTTTATAGCTTGGAGGCCTACTACATTCCATGAAGCGATGTTTGAGAGAAGAGCTTAGTCGATTAAATGGGTTAAAAGCATGCCACTTTGCTTAGTGTTTATTGACTTAGATTAAGAATTCTTAGCTTTTGAGGTGTTCTTGGAGGTCATGGATTCAAAAGCAGTCCTCAGGGTTAAAGAAATGAGACAGACAAGGTGAGTTTTGCAGGATAGGAACACTTGAAGGAGGAGGTGGATCCATGGGAATTGTAGCAGAAGTTTAAATAAGACCAGGCTGAGGAGGGAGAACTTGATTTAGATCCTCAAGTAAACCTTTGGAAGTTTGGGGCAGTTATGATAGTGTGGTGAAGTGAGAAAGTGCACTGTAATGTCATTTGATATTTGTATTTGGCCTTGTTTTAGAGATTCTACAATAAAAAGTTATATTTTTTAATCTAATTTGATAGTGCCATGATTATCGAAGATTATTCGATTTTTTAAAATAAAAAATTTGTAATATTCATCGTAATTTTTTAAGCAATAATTTTATCATTATATTTTTAGAAACAACAAAATCAAAATCAAAGCAAGATTTTGATGATAAGATTATTGATAGAGAAATAAATATGCAGTTTAAGTTACATAAAATGAAAGATCAATTTTAAATTAAACTATTTAATATATAATTAATTATTCAAAAAGTTATGTTTTTAATTATTATAAATAATTTAATTAAAAAATATATTCCTTGGATAATTACTAAAAGAAATAAATTGATTAAATTAAAATTAACGATTCTTGCTACTAAAATAGAATACAACTTTAATTATTGATCTATTTCAAAATAAACCGTTTTCAAATGAAAAAGTGATTATTTATTAAATAAATTTATATATTAATAATTTTAATTTAGCTTATTATGAGAATAACATAATAATAACTGGATTGTCTTTTTAAAACAATCTCTTTCACAAAAATAATTAAAATAATTAAAAACTCTCCTCCAAAAACTTTGAAATGATAACATACATCCATTTCAAAATATAGCTCTCATAAATTTCTTTTATTTTTAAAATTTATCAATTTATTAAATAAAATATTCTTTATTTTAAAATGATATATCATATATTTATTTAATAAATCTCTCTCATATTATATAAACCAATATGCTTACATCAAAGATTTAATGAAATAAAGAGATTTTATGTCTTAGTTTTGTATTAAGATCTCACACAAAAAATATAAATAAAAAAGCACATAAACATTAAAATTTTTTATGTGAAAACCTTAAAAGAAAAAAAAAAACATTGGGCTTAGCCTAATTTAAAAAATTTCTATATAAATGAAGTTATATGAGTTTGTTTTTCCTATAATTGGGGAAGAGTGATATAAGATCGAGCATCTATTTGATCTCTTATGATTCTGGTAGAAGTAGTTGAGGATGATGATGTTGGTCGAGTAATGATGATTAAGTGATGATAGTAAAATAAGATGGTCGGGAGACAATGATAGGAGATGACATGACAATAGTCAACAATAGCAAATGGGCAATAGTGGTCAAATTATGACAATTAAGCAATGATGGTCAAGCAATGACAATTGTATGATGGTGATTATATTAGGGCAACAAGGCGATGAGAAATGTATTACAATTGGATGACAATGGTGGTCGAATAACAACAGCTGGGAAAATGCATTTGATGGTTGTTTTCATCAATGTTGACCATCGAGAAGAGTTTTAGAGTTCTTTAGTCCCCAAGCTTTCTTCAATTTCTCAACCTCTATATATGAAGAATGGAGTCTATAAGCTCTCTTTCACTCCATGTCTCAACCTTCTATATATAAAGAATGGAATCTATTTATGATTTTTAAGAATAACACTTTAATTATTTTTTGTCAAAGTTTCAAATACTCCATCAAATTATTTTGATTCCTTTGATCATGGAATATTTATTTAATATTTTAAGTGTTATGATGACCTCAAAATCGAGTAAGTTTAAACTCATTGAACTCCTCTTAAAAAGATGCTTAGTTCGACTAATAAAATACAATATTTGAAGATTATTTAACTCTTCAAATAGTGTCTCAAAAATGTTAATCATATTTTAAATGTTTGATTTGAGCTTCATTGAATTCACATTACACTATTTTTAGTATCATTAAATTTGTCATGTTATGGTGCTCTTTTGACTTTAAATTTAGTAAAATTTAAGTTTGAATGGTCTTAAGCTTAATTTTCAAAATTTTAATTCAAATTATACATTAAGATTCATATTTTATCAATTAGATTTTTCATAATGTATCATTTGCCCCTTATTTTAAGATAACAAAACCTATATCGTCAATATATATATATATATATATATATATATATATATATATATATATATATATATATATATATATATATATATATATATATATATATATATATATATATATCTTAAGTCTTAAGAAAATTTATGGCATGAAACTATAGTTTCAAAAATTAGTGAAGTAAATTCTCATATACTATAATTTCACCTTTCTATGTGGAATCATTAGAACAAAATTGCTAAAAAATAGTTTCAAAATTCTTAAAGTGGTATTGATTGTAGTGACTTTGTTGGGCTTTCAAAGTGCTAAAATTAAGTTCATGAAGTCAAAAATATATATTTTAATAACCCAATAAATGGCCAATTTAGCTTTGGTCCAAAATAAGGCTCTACATAAGCTTGCCTTTTTAGCTTGATATCGATGTCTAATGTTAATCAAAATTAGTGATGATAAACATATTACGAGTTTTGATTCCATTGAAATAATTTGAAATGTGTTGCAATTAAAATAAAATTTGCATTGTTACAACAAACTTTGAGAGAGAAGAGACCAAGCTAGTATGTAAGATTTTGAAGATTTGAAGATTGTTGAAGATTTCAAGAAAACCTTGGTGATATTAAAGAATATATTAAAGTTCAAATATTGAATAATTTTGAATATGACTTTAAACTAAAGCTTCTTATTTATCCAATTATTGAATGGTTGTTTTAAGCTTGATTAAAATTTTAATCAAATGGTTAAAGGTGATGAATTATCAATTATTATATAAGAATGATTTGTGAAAATTTACCTCATATGACCTTTAGATGTCTTTGAAACATATTTATGATCTTTAAGTCACCACATCCTTTAGATGTATTGAAGTTCTCTCACCAATACACCACTTTGAAGGTCTTACTTATCTTCAATAAACTCTACATCAAAATTACATCATGAAATAAACATCTACGTTTATTTCAACCACTAATTCAATCATAAGTCTCTCATTGTCATCGCCATTCTTATAATAAGAAGGGGATCGATTGAACAAATGAGAATTAGAAGCCATCATCTGATGGATGATGGACATTTGTTAATATTGATGTTAATTGGCAAGTGACATGTTCATCAACGATCAATGTTAGGTGTTATCAAACAAATCTTTTAAATTTTCTACCTATATTTCTCAATACTAAAAATCATTTCTTAAATGTGTAAAAGTATGGCTTAGTTATAAATTTATGTAGGGAACACTAGTCTTTTTTATCAAAAAATTTGGACACTTAATGATGATCCAAATACAATGTGAATATTGAAATGCTATTTTACATATCTTACAACATCTAGTAACTTGAAATTGACTAGGGCATATGAAATTCATCATCAAAATGCTCAAGTTAACTATCATCAAATAAAATTTTGAGGATCTACCCATAAGTAACTTCAAAAAAAAATTCTAAATACAATTCTTGTGTTTTACAGACCCATATGGACTTCAAATGAGATGTTATTGATATTTTTAGTTTTATCTCACCAAATTATGTTATGTGAGTAATATGACTATTGAAGAGAAAGATTGAATGATCTCAAAATTAATTATTGAAATTTATGGCCTTAATATTTAGGTGAGTAAAGATCTAATAAATACTTTTAAATTTATACTTGATCATATGAATGTTTTGTGATATATTAGTTAACTATATTTGGATTTATCTATAATTAAATTAAACTGTCCAAATTAAAGTCTAATTCAGCTTTTGTTTTGGTTTGAAAAGTAGTTTAATTGATTTTTTATTGAATATTTTGACTATAACTATTTGGTTTGGCTAATTTATAAACCAAAGCATCACTAACTAAATTCACACCCTAATTTAAAGTAGTTAGTTCAAATGGAAGCCATTGGTTTATTTAATGTTTGTTCATATAGATTAAGTTTAGTTTAGATTAGTCAAGGGAGATTCAAAGTCTAATTGAAATAAATTTATTGGGTTAATGCTTAATCAAGATATTAATTGATAATTGAGTTAAGTTTGGTCAGAACTAGACTAACTACCAATATGGAGTGAAGTGAGTTTTTAAGTTCTAGCGAGTGTCTTAATTATTAGGCTTAAATCAATTTGATTTTAATGTAACTTTAAGCCAAATAGAACATCTAGGTTTAGGTCATTAGCTTCAACTCAAGATTAACTATGCTATAAGAGTATGCATAATCTTAGGTTTTTACTAATTATAATATAATACACGGTTTATAATAGTTTAAAAAGGTCTAAATTAGACTACTAGGCCACCTAAAAATAAAAAAAAATGTTAAGATGGGTTAAGGATCTAAACTCTTCATATAAGTTTATTAAGAGAGAAATTTTTAAGAGAAGGCCACTAAAAGCTATATTAGGTGTGTTAGGGTTATCTAGAGTTTAGATATAATCTAAAGCTTATAAGATCATAGGTGGATTACTAGATTATTGCTTACTTGGGGTCTTGGGAATCACCAATTAAGAGCTTTTCATTTAGTATCATCTAAGTAACATATGCTAAGAGCTTCATACGATCTGTGGTTGAGCTAAATCTAAGCTAAAAAAAAGTTTAACATGAAATATTTATAAAACTTTTGACATTATGATTTGTCACTTCATTGTAATAGATGCAATGGAGTAAAGGCAATGGTGGCAAGTAGATTGTGGGAAGCTTAATGACGAAGTGGTTGGTTGTACATACATAGGTATGCAAGACAATAATAAGCATGAATCTTTAACCAAGTTGAAGAACATACATGTAATAGTAGAGCAATTGAAGGAGAGAACATCATGTGGTAGCATGGAGGGTAAAAGCAATAAATGTGCATGATTCTTTAACACATCAACATAATTTGAATACTTTAATTAGATTAATAATTTTTTGCTTTTTTAGTATGGAATTAATAATTTATATGGGCTTTTGAGTGTGCTTTAGAGGCAATTTTAAATAATAAAATGACCACTCATTATGTGCTCTCATATGTCAAATTTATTGAGATCCATAATACGACCGCTAGAAATTATGCCTCACATATGATTGAGATTATACCAAAATTTAAGATTATATTTAAAGATTAAACTAATAACATTTGATAAAAGCTTCATTTGGTAAAGATAACATCCAATAGAAATTGTTAATAAGTATCGAAATGAAAAGTTGATTTAACTAAATAAAAAATTATAGCACTCTAAAATTCTAGATTTATGAAAATGGATTAGCCACCAAAATAACAAATTAGAAAAAAGAAGAATAAATAAATAATTCCCCTAAAGTGAGAAATGGAGGTGATACAATGAATAATAAACAATTGGGATATTTACATACATAGCACATAATTCTTATGCATTTGCACATCAAAATTTAAAGATTAATATTTACAATTATAACACTTTTCTTTGCATAAAAAGTGCATTTCACTTTAATAGATTAATAATGGTGGTATTTTTCTACAATATTAAAAATTTAGGTGATATTTATGTAAAAGAAGTTTTGAAGGTTATATATGAAAATATTTAAAATTGTGCCATGAATGTACATGCCCTAAACAATTTTGTAGAAATCTTAAGTGAATAAGCTTCACAAGTTTTGAAGATCTATTAATTTTGAGATACATAACGACTTATATAAATTATAGATTAAAAAGGAGATAAATATAATATTAATGATTAATATTTAATATTCAAATTTAAAAGTTGAGATAGAAATTTGGTGGAACACAAGTTTTTTCTTAGACTGTAATTTAGATGAATAAAAAGCAAAAATATCAAATATAGATTTATTTCTTTTGATAAATAAAATATGTACACGTTTTATCTTTATTTTCATCAAACGCTTTCAAAAATAATATTTTAGTTTTACATACACTATCATTATTCTTACATATTTACAAATTAACCATTTTTAACATGAAAATTTTAAATTGACAGTAAATATTGAAATTCATAATAAAAATCCAACCCATATTTTCATTTTAGTAAAATTCATAATATTTTGATCGTGGCATCAAATACATGAGTCTCATAGGATGAGGATCTTGTAATTCTTGAAAAAGTTTTGAACTAATTTGTTTCTTTAATTCTTTTAGCTCAAAAGAAGCAATTAGAAGAGGATGAACACTCAGATTTTTTTTTTTAAATACTGATAAGGATATAGGAGGCTTGTAATTTTTTTTCTAATTTATCTTTCTTCTTATCATTAAGAAGATTGATAATTTTATCATGAGTTGAATCATCTTCAACTTGTGCTAAAAGTTTAATTAATTGGTCTTTTGCTGGGTGACATGATCGAGGGTGAAGCAGGAAGAACTAAGGAGAGTACAAGAGGAGAATAGAGAAGAGAGGAGAAGGGAAAACTTAGCACTGAGCACACATAATATGAAGCCTCCTTATGAGGTGGAGGCAGAGAGACTTGCTTAGAAGCAAAGGTATAATTATTAAACAAGAGAAACGCTTTAGAAGTTAACAGATAATTATTAAATAGAAACTTTCCTAAGCAAAGCTACTATTATTAAATAGATACTTTGCTTACAAAAAGATATTTATTATGGATACTTTGGAAAGTAGCAATTATTTCTTTGGTGGGACCCACTTTATGTAAAGTGTTCTCATGGTGAAGATAGATACTTTTGGAAAGTAGCAAATTTTTCTAGTGGTCCGCTTTATGAATTTAAGTTTCTCTGGATTCCATAACGGAAGATCGCTCACAGATATAGATATGGTGATTAAACACCTTGGTGAGTTGATTTTTGTAGATTTTTTTGAGACGTTGCTTATGTTGAATCTCGGTCTCATGAGGATAACATCTTTTGATGCTTTGTAGTACCTTGTCATTGATAGCTCAATTTAGTTTTTGAGGGATCATTAAAATAAGCTTTAATAATGGCTTTAATTTGCTTGAGCTTATCCTCAATGTTGATTGAATTCTACCATTTTAGTAAAATCTTTGAAGGACCAATTGAAGGGGTCCTTTTCAAGTATAACGCCCAAATTCATGGATTTGGCCGAAGAAATGAGCAAGATTTTGTCTTGAATCATTTTTTGGGATTAGTACTCATTTTGGGGCGCTTCCATCCAATCATTAAAGACTTCTTTGATTGGATCCGGAAGAATATTTAATCGATCCAAAATAGTTCCACCATCTCAAGAACCATCGGAAGTTCTTTGTTGATAATATCTTTGTTCATTATGAACATCCTGAATATTTGTCATTGAGAAGGAAGAAGGCCTTCATCATAGCTTTCATATACACCAATAATTTATGCCAATTTTGTACAGAAATTAGTGGAGGATAAGAATACATTTTTCTCTTGAATGGAGTTAACCCCATTCGCTTAATGAAAGATCTTTGTATAACACATTTGCTATACAAAATTGTATGGTTGTCTGATCATGAAATGATTAATCTCAAATACACTTTAATTGTATTAAGATTTTTCATAAATTTCTCTTGAGAGATTAGATTGAAATGGGAAAGGATTGTTTCCCAAATATCTTTCAAATAAGGCCATTATATTATTTATATAAAGAGGATTAATTTCAATAATATTCTACATTATTTTTTAGAGAAATAAATAGGTTCACAACAACATCTTAGGGATGGTGTTGCTTTTTTTGAGGGTTCACCCTTTTCAACCATAGTTGAAGAAGAAGTACCATAAAGATATGTCTTTAAAATCATGCTAATTATTGAATTGACCTGATCTTCCATTAGAGCCATGACCTCCATGAAAAGAAAGACTTCCTCGATTAGGAGTGGTCATTCTTCCATGCGGGTGATCCACATCGATTGTCTAAGAATTCAGTCAAAATAGAGAATTTTCATTACCTTTAATGAATTGATGTTGAAATCAATCAGATCTGATTGCCATGATGCAAAAATTTGTTTGAAACTAAAAATTTTATATCTTGTTCAATGATGTATTTGTGAAAATAGTCATGGGAGAAAATCTGATTAAGAAATCATCTAGAATTTTTTGAGATGCACTTAATTAAAGCATTTTTTTTATAATGGAATACTTGAGTAGATTCCATTTACGTAACAAAAAAGAAAATTCTTCTTTAGAATTCTTTCCTTTAAGATAATTTCCATAGCTTATGAGAATGGCCAACAATTTTGAAACTGTAGAAGATAAGAGTTTGAATTTCTTTAATTTTTTGCAATCATGGTATGAGTAGCATGGTGGTGGATTCTTTTAATCCAAATATTTCCAGATATGAAATCTACATAATTGAGAGCTCATAAGAATGAAGGGTTTTACCTAAAATGAGAAAATTTATTAGAATTTAAATTTCTATTAATTGATAATAGAAGCATTGATATATTATATGTTTAAAATCTTATTTCTTTGAAAATTTGATTTTAGCTCTAAAATAACTAACCCATTTTTTAAAATTAACTATTTAAATGTTTTTAGATGGTTGAAATGTTCATCAAGAATTTGAGAACAAGAACATCATCATATAGACTAAAATATATTTAAAATAATCTTTAAATATATTATTCATGATATGCTAAATTAGAAGGTGCATTTTTTAAACAAAGGGTATTACTTCTTAAATAATGTCCAAAGAAAATCTAAGTTATAGCAATAATTCTTTATTGATCTAAATATCGATTTTAAATCAAATTTGGAAAATATTTTGCATTATGCAATCTATTTAATAAATTTCTTTATCATGAGTTGAATCATCTTCAACTTGTCTAAAAGTTTAATTGATTGGTCCTTTTGCTCGTGGGTGAGTATAAATCCATATTTATTATATTTTTTATAATAATCTATTTGTTGGTGATTTGCATTTAAATTTATCGATTTATCAATCGAGGATGGATGAAATATGTTCTTCTTCTTCTTCTATTCTTTTAGAATCGAGGATGTAAGCAAAATTTTCATCGTTTTGTTTTATCCTTGAAGTTCATTTAACTTCTTGACTCCATTTGTTTAGTAATGACTAAGACCACATTTGTAACATTTTATTTTTCTTGTTCTTTGGTTTTAGAAGAGGGATGAGAGTTTGTGTTTGTGCATGAATTTGTTTTTTTATGACATTTTTTCACGCTAGGAAATAGTATTTGCTTTTTCTTGTGTTTGAAGATAAAACCCGATCAGTTGAATTTCACAATTAAAAATTCTCTTGATTTCTCTTTAGATTCAAATTTAAGATTAGTTATTAAACAAATTTAATACATGAAAATAATTTCCATATGTTATTTCATGGGATGATTCCATCATCTAAGAGAAATCTTATTTTTCCAAATAGAGGAAGGCCTTCAATGAATTTTGCTTGATAGGCATCATAAAGTGTCATGATGCGTTAGAAATATCCTTGTACCATGAAAATGGGTTAAGGATGGACATCTAATTTTGAGTAAGACATCTCCTTGATCTCCAATGGATCCAAAGAAAATGATCTATAATTGTTGAGAAGATTATAAAATCATTAGGTTTTTGTTGTTCTTTTTTAAGATATACTAAGTAATAAAGGAGGTCTTCTTCTTTAAGGAACAAAGAAAATTATCTCACCATCCTTTTAGAGTTCCATTTCAAAATGATGGCTCGAGCAACAATATGATTTTCTTGATGTCAGATTGAACAATAGTAGCAAACATAAGCATTGATGGGTATGAATGATTTGATGTTGAAAGTCCATCAATATTCCATTCATAAAGAATCTCCATCATAGAATTTCTTACTAAATGAGTATCTTCCTCAAATAATAAATGTGAATTTTATAAAATGTTTTTCCAAATTTTCTTGGATAAGAAAGTTTATATCAAGAGGAGATGAGGATCTTGTAATTTTGAAAAGGTTTTGAACTTTTCTGATTGATCAAGATTACTCTGAGATTCATTTGATTCTTCATCATTTTACTAATATCTTCAAGAGCTCATACATACTTTTCACTTAAATTTAGAATCAAATTTGAATGTCAAGATCAAACTTAAATGGTTGATAAAGGTTTACAAATGAGTTTATACTAGTAGAAGCTTTTTAAGCTTTGCTTGTTTCTGGGAAACCTTTTTAAATATGATTTTAATTTTACAAAAAAGATGATCAAAGGATTATTTGAAGTATTAAATATATATTATTTATGAATAAATTCCTTTAGAATTTGTAGATGAACGATTTTGAATGCTAATTCTAAGGTTTATCATCCACCATTTACAACTAATGGAGGATTTGCATATTTTTTCTTGTTCCATTTAATTTTGATAGTTAAAAATAGAACTTATACAAATTGATATAGTAATCAAAACCATAAAAGATTGTCTTGGTTTATTATTCTTTCTTCATTTTCTCAAAATATAAATCATTTATTTCAAGAGTTCTAGAAGACTTCTATAGATGAAAGACATACTTCTAAGTTCTTCGATAATCTAGTCTTAGAATATTATGTAGCTCATTTCCAAAGTTCATTTCAATGAGCGAGATTGATTTTCTCAGGATGATAGATATGATTTTTATTTAGTGAACTCATGATATTAATGTGTGAACCATAGATTCTTGAGGTCAAATAGAAACCTAAATGTGATGGATCAATTGAATCGATTCAAAGCCATCATTTGAATTATAATCTTAAGATGGTATTGTCCATGATCAAATACACCTCATTACATTTAATCACTATGTTAATAGCAATAAAGATGCTAACATTTTGTTAAATCAAAAGTATTTGTTTTGATTGAATAGCTTTGAACTTTAATTTAGAGATATTTAAAACTTGAAAATGGATTAAGATTAAAGCAATATTTTAAAGAATCATAACCATAAAGCTATAAATGTAATTTTAAAGTTCAAAAGAGAAAAGAGATCTCAGATAGAAAGGTGTTGAAATAACTGACATGGCTAGTCTACAACACCATAAGGGATGAGATGAAGGCATCGCCATCTCTTAGGCTTGTTAGAATAGAAGCATAGACCTTTTTAAATGTTTGAATGCTATCTCATTCATATGAATATTTTAAAAATCTTTATAGATTTATCTTCAAATTAGTGGATAAATGGCATCATTTGATAAAAGTATGTTGTTCTACACTTTATGATTTTCCTTAAAATAAAAAAGTTCAAATTAATAAATGATAGTTTTATCAATCTGAGAGACCATCTTTAGGTTTTCTTCATTTTGGAACTCCCATTTCAGTTCATTAAATTATTATTTCTCTAATAAATTAGAAGTACTAAGAAGTAGAAGCCATATAACCAAAAAAGATTAAATGGAATATGGTATTTCACTTGGACTACATCTTTATCAAAACCTTCCATTAATTAAGATGTAGATAAGATAAAAAAACTATAATATTTTTCAAAGAATTTAATATTTAAACTCAAAAATGAATTTCAAGATTGAAACAATATTTCTAACCTCGAGAAAATCATAACCATAAATCGTAAAATGTAATTTTAAAGAAAAGAGATTTATATCTAAAGAGAGAAACTCAGTAAAAGTTAAATAAACTCTGATATAAGTTCTCTAAAATAAATGAGCCCAAGAAGGCATTGCCATCTCTATTTTTAGAATAGAAGATTTAGCATTAAATTTGAATCTATCGATCATCTATATGAATATATTATAAAGTGATATTATCATAAGAAATGAATAGGCTTAATAAATCTATGTATATAAATTATTTACAAGAAGAAATTGCTAGTTTAACTATTAAACAACAAATTTCAAAATTAAAAGAAAAATTAAAATTATCGATCTTCTTAATGATAAGAAGAAAGATAAATTAGAAAATTTTATACAAGTCTATATACTCTTAAGTATTTAAAAAAATTGAGGAAAGTTCATCATCTTCTAAGCAGAGCTAAAACTCAATTAAAGAAACTAAAATTAGAAGTTCAGAAATTAAAGTGAGCAAGAGAAATGAATTATCATCTAATGGATCTTGAAATTAATCAAGATGCCCAATTCATTTGAAAATATAAAGTCAATTCTAATCAAGAACCGTGTTTCTTACAAAATATCAAGGCAATATACCTAAATGGTATATTTCCATCAAATTAATTATAAATAAAGAATTTTTTATAAAAATTTAATTGCTCATTGATAGTGGAGCATTTAAATTGTATACAAGAAGGAATAATTCCTTCTAAATATTTTGAAAAACCAGCCAAAGGAAATGGTGAGTCTTTACAAATTAAGTATAAATTATCGTCTTGTTCAAGATGATATTTGTATTCAAATGCCTTTATTTTAGTCAAATTGATACAAACACATTATTTTGGAATTCATTTTCTTCTTAAAATAATGCCTATTACTAGAATCGATGATACTAGAATTTTTTCTTGGGATAAAGAAAAATCATATTCCATTTTATCTAATCTAAAGAAATTATCATAAATGAAATGAATAGGCTTAATAATAAGTATGCAATTATTTTTGAAGAAATTGCTAGTTTAACTTTTAAAATGCAAATTTCTTCCCAAAATTCAAAGAAAATTTTAATTGTCACCAATTCCAAAAGGAAGTTTTGTGACAACCCAATTTCTTTTTGAGAGAAAGACTCATGTAGTAATCTCCATACATTGATAATTTCAATGAACGACATTCACTAAAGCTCATCCTTAAATGAACGAGCACTACCTGCTTTATGCAAAGAAAAGATTAGATTAAAAGAAAGGAATAATTTGGCATCCTATCTTTGAGTCAGACATTGATTCTATGTTAATTGTAAAAAAGGAATAGAAGAAGATTTGAATTATGTAAACAAAAGTTTAAAAATGGATCGCATCCAATTCTAATAAAAGGGATTAAATAGATTGCATAATGCAAAAATATTTTCCAAATTTGATTTAAATCGATATGAGATAAAAGAATCATATAAACAAAGATTTATATGTTTTACATTACAAATGAACGTAATGCCCTTGGTTTAATGCACCTTCCAATTTCAAAGATATCATGAATGATATATTTAAAGATTATTTTAAATATATTTTAGCCTATATTAATGATGTTTTTTGTTCTCAAAAATATTATGATTTCAACCATCTAAAACATTTAAATGGTTAATTTTAAAAATGGATTAGTTATTTTGAGCCAAAATGAAATTATTTCAACCGAAATAAGATTTAGCCATAATATATCAATGCTTCTATTAAAAAAAGTATTGAATGTGGTATCACTCATGGACTATACCATCTTCCAAGATTCCATTAATTAAGATGTAGATTAGATATCAAACAAATGTATGTTGAAGTCGATTCAATCTATCCATCACACTTCCTAGGGTTTCATCTTGAAAAAAGAAGTCAGATGGATGGTTCACAAAATCCATTTGATGAAATATAAACCTCTACCGAAATTATTCATCAATATTTCAAGAGGAGAATTAGAGAAGAAGAGAAGTGAATAATCAAAAAAATCTCTAACATTTCTTTGAGGATAAGTCAAGCAAATTAAAGCCATTATTAAAGCTTATTTGAATTAATGATCCTCAAAATACAAATTTTGAGCAATAATAGATACTCAAAGCATGAAAAGGCATTATCCTCATGAGATCGAGATTCAACATAAATGAAGTAAAAAAATCTATAAAATCAATATGTTTAATCATATCTATATCTCAATAGAAGTCTTGATTTATTTATCAAGAAACTTAAATCATAAATAATAAGAAATAATTGCTACTTTAAAAGTATTTATCTTCATGAAGGAATTACAAAAAGTGGGTACCAAAGAAATAATTGCTACTTAAAAGTAATCTTATAATATTCACCTTGTTATCTAAGTAAGTATACTTTTTTATTTAATATTAATCTTCTTTAATGTAAAAAGTTTCTATTATAATACCATTGTAATCTAATTTCTCTTTTTTAATAATATTTTTAAGCAAAATTTATTATATTAAATCTTATTCTTGATTAAATTTTAAAATGAATTGGGCATCTAATCAAGATCATTAGAATTCTGCTTGCTCGCCTTTAATCAACTTAATTTAGTCTTTAATTCTTTTAGCTCAAAAGAAAATTAGAAGATGATGAACTTCGATTTTTCAAATACTTAAAGGAGTATAGAGGCTTGTAATTAAATTTCTATTTCTTTTATCATTAAGAGATCATTTTCATTAGTCATCTTCAACATGCTAAAAGTTTAATTAATTGGTCCTTCTTGTGGTGATATGATATCATATTTATTATATTTTTATAATCATCGCTGACAAATTTGCAATAGTTAGATTTATCGATTTATCAATTTGATGAGGATGAAGATGAAATATCTTTTCATCTATTCTCAATCGAGGATGTAAGTAATTTTCATCATGGTTTGTTTTAACCTTCATCAATCAAGTTCATTTAACTTCTTCTAACAATGAATTTATTTATGAATGACCTATATGACCACATATGTAACATTTTATTTCTCTTCTTTGGTTTTAGAAAATGAGATTTGTGTTTGTATGTGAATTTATCACATTTTTATGACATGATTTTTACATTTAGAAAAATAGTCTTTCATGTTTTCCTATTTTGAAAATAAAGGACACTGAGGATCAAAATGAATTATTCACATAAATAATTTTCGCTTGGGTAGTTTTTTTCATTTGATCTTTAATTTAAGATCAGAGCATATAGCTAATCCAGTTTTAATACATGCAGAAATAAGGTTTCCATATGTTATTTCATATGAGATGGTTCCATCGTGCAAGAGAAACCTTAACCTTTTCAAACAAATAGATTGGGAAGGCCTTCAATGAATTTTTTGCTAGTGAGGCTATCACATCATAAAGTGTCATGATGCATGCTAGAAATATATATCCTTGTACCATCAAAAATGGGTTAAGATGGACATCTTAATTTTTGGAGTAAGGATGAGTTTTTCCTTGATCTCCAATGGATCAAGCAAAATGATCTATAATTGTTGAGAAGATTATAACAAATTTTCATTAGGTTTTTGTGTCTTTTGGAAGATCCTTAGTATAAGTCAATTTTGCTAAGAGGTCTTCCTTGAGGAACAAGAAAAAAT
Source organism: Cymbidium sinense (assembly GCA_021442155.1). NCBI lineage: Eukaryota > Viridiplantae > Streptophyta > Magnoliopsida > Asparagales > Orchidaceae > Cymbidium > Cymbidium sinense. The sequence continues at coordinate 151,048,997 of CM038223.1, forward strand.
TATCCACCATCCTTGAAGTTCAGAATCTTGAAATGATGATAATATGTTTGTTTGATGTCTGATTCAAAGAAAGCAAAATATAAGCATTCGATGAAGGGTAAGAATGATTTGATGTTCAAAAAGTTCATCAATTTCATTCATATAAAGAATCTCCATCATAAATTTCCTATGAAATGAGAATCTTCCTCAAATAATAAATCGTGAGGAGTTTTTTTATAATAATGTTTTTCCAAATTTTTCTTGGATAAGAAAGTTTTTGGATATCAATAGAGGATGAGGATCTTGTAATTCTTGAAAAGGTTTTGAACTTTTCAATATTAGATTGATCATTATCATTTTTTGAGGATTCATTTGAATCTTCATCCCATTGACATATCTTCAAGAGCTTTTACATACTTTCACTAAATTTAGAATCAAATTTGAATGTCTAAGAGGGTCTAACTTAAGAGCCTAGAGGTGGTTGGATAAAGGTTTTAAAATGGGTTTATACTAGTAGAAGCTTTTCTAAGCTTTGCTAGTTTTAGGCTAGAAACTTTGTTTAAGCATCTCATCATTTTAGACTCTAATAAAGATGATAGATTATTTGAAGTATATATTATAATTAAGTTTTTAATTACAAGAATAAATTCTTTAGAATTTGTATCGAACTTATTTTTTCAAGAGCTAATTCTAAAGGTTTATCATCCACCATTTTACAATCTAGGATAAGATGCTTCAATTATTTTTCCTTGCTTGCCATTTTTTAAGTTAAAATAGAAGAATTATCAAGAATCAAAATGCTACAAAGGAATAGTTTTTGGCTTGACTATTTCTTTTGTCTCATTTTTTGAAATATAAATCATTTATTTGAGAGATATTCTGAGAAGAAAAAACTTCTACCAAGTATGAAAATTATCAATTGGTTGGAAGTATTCAAGAACAACCTCTAGTCTAGATCCTATTGTAGCATTAAGACTAAAGTTCATTTTGAGGAGTGAGATTAATTTTCTCACCATGATAGATATGATTTATTTATGAAGGGCCTCACATGGTTCAGAGTGTGAACCATCCATTTGGACTTCTTTCTCAGGTTTCAAGGGATAGAAACCTAGTGTAATGGATTAAGTTGAATCAACAAATATCGATCAAGTTCCAAAATTGATAAAATGATACATTTGGAGAAACCATCTAATTCTTCTTCTTGACCACAGAGTTCTGATTATTTTTATTTTCTAATCATTAGATTAGAAGTTACTTCAAAAGAAAAGAAGATATCCAAAAATAAAAGGAGAGAGAAGATGATGGAGAATAAAAAATAAATCACCACAAATGAAACAAATAAGATAAAAAGAATTATCTTTCAACAAAAATAGACTTACAATGTATAAGTATCCATTTCTGAAGATGGAATATAAATACCGAGAATTATCTCATAACAATAAAAGTGACATTATCACCCTATCAAGCATCACGCAATAGAGATTTACAGCCATGATGGATGCCATTGAAATGAACAAAATTATCCAAAGCATGGAGAAAATAAAAAAATCTCTAACATCCTTTTTTGTGGATTTAATCATGGCTCTAATGCATTTAAACAAATATATAAAATTATTTATTAAAACTTTATTTAGTGGCTTGTAATTACAAGTCAGTCTCTTTTTTTTCTCAATAACATAGAATGCTACAAAAGGGGAGTAGATTCCAATTATCTTTAATAAATCAAAGAATCTCTTCTTGCATAAAGCAAGGTAGTGCTCATTCATCCTCAAGGATGAGCCTTGTGGAATGTCTCATTCATTGAAATTATCAATGTAAGAGATCCACTACAGTCTTTCTTTCAAAGCAATTGTTCTCACAATGACTTCATTTGGAATTCTTGGTGGCAATTTTGAATTTTTGCTTTTAATTTTAAGAAATTGTTGTTTAAAGTTAAACTAAAAAATTTCTTCTTATAAATAATTTATATGCATGCATATTAATCTATTCATTTCAATGATAATTTTTTTATATTGGTAATAAAAGAATGTGATTTCTCCAAAAATCATCAATTCCAAGATCATCAATTCTAGTAATAGCATTATTTTAAGAAGAAAAGGAGTTCAAAATAATGTGTTCAAATTTTGACTAAAATAAAAGGCATTTGAATACAAATATCATCTTGACAATACATATGATAATTTATACTTAATTTAAAGATGATTTTAATTTTTTTATTTAAAAATATTTAGAAGAATTTCTTCTTGTATAATTTAAATGCTATCAACTAGAGAAATTTGGTAAAATAAATTATTATTTATAATTAATTTAATGGAAATCATTTCGTATATTGCTTTTGATATTTTGTAAGAAATTCTTGATTAGAATTGGTTTATATTTTCAAATGAATTGCTCTTTCTAATTAATTTCAAGATCCATTAGACAAATTCATTTGCTCTCGCTCGCCTTTAATTTGAAACTTAATTTTAATTTCTTTATTTTTAGCTCTATTAAAGAAGTCTAGAAGATGATGAACTTGCTCAGATTTTTTCTTAAATACTTGACAAAGAGTATATAAGAGGCTTGTAATTAAATTTTCTAATTTATCTTTCTTCTTATCATTAAGAAGATATATAATTTTATCATTGAATCATCTTCAACTTATGCAAAATTTTAATTAATTGGTCCTTGCTCGTTGAGTGTATAGACTGTCATATTTATTATATTTTTATAATAATATTTTATGATGATTTAATAGATTTATCGATTTATCAGATGAAGATGAAGATGTTATCTTTCGATTCTTCTTAATCGAGGATGTAAGAAGAATTTTCATCGGGTTTTTTAATCTTCACAATAAGTTCATTAACTTCTTCTTGATGGTGCATCTATTTGAGTAATGACCTATCACATTTGTAACATTTTATTTCTCTTGTCTCTTTGTTTTAAAACCGAGGGACAGAGTGCTTTGTTTGTGTGTGAATTTATCACATTTTTTTATGACGTGATTTTCATGCTTAGAAAAATAGTTTTTCTGTTTTCCCTTGTATTAAGATAAAGGACTAGGATCATAGTTCAATTGTTTGAATTGCCAAGTTATTCTCAAGTAGACGTTTCTCTTTTCATTTGATCTTTAATTTAAGATCGAGCAAATTGCTAAACTTTTAATACATGCAAAATAAGGTTTCCATATGTAGGTTTCATATGGGATGGTTCCATCAGAGGCTAAGAGAAACCTTAACCTTTTAGAAATAGATTGGGAAGGCCTTCAATGAATTTTTTTCTAAGGCATCATAAAGTGTCATGAGCTTAGAAATATATCCTTGTACCATCAAAAAATGGGTTAAGGATGGACATCTTAATTTTGGAGTAAGGAGAGAGTTTTTTCTCCTTGATCTCCAATGGATCTAGCAAAATGATCTATAATTATTTGAAGAAGATTATAGAAATTTTCATTAGGTTTTGTTGTTCTTTTGGAAGATCCTTAGTACTTAAATCAATTTCGCTAAGGAGGTCTTCCTTTGAGGAATAGTGAGAAAATTATCCCACCATCCTTTCAGAGTTCCAGAGAATCCTAAAATGATGGCTCGAGCGATAATATGTGGTTTTGCTTGATGTCTAACAATGAGAAGCAAACATAAGCATTCGATGAGGGTATGAATGATTTGATGTTGAAAGTCCATCAATATTCCATTCATATAAAGAATCTCCATCAGAATTTCCTACAAATGAGTATCTTCCTCAAATAATAAATCGAGGTGTTTTTTATAATAATGTTTTTCCAAATTTTTCTTGGATAAGAAAGTTTTGGATATCAAGGAGGATGAGGATCTTGTAATTCTTGAAAAGGTTTTGAACTTTTTCAATATTACTTGATTGATCGATAATTTGGTTGAGGATTCATTTGAATCTTCATCCATTGATTGATATCTTCAAGAGCTCCTACATACTTTCACTTAAATTTAGAATCAAATTCTGAATGTCTTCAGTAGAGGGTCCTAACTTAAGAGCCAGGAGGTGGTTGGATAAAAGGTTTACAAATGGGTTTATACTAGTAGAAGCTTTTAAGCTTTGCTAGTTTCGGCTAGAAACCTTTGTTTAAGCATGATCGATTTTAGACTAGGCTAAAAAGATGATTATGATTATTTGAAGTATACTATTACTATAATTAAGTTGTTTAATTACGAATAAATTCTTTTAGAATTTATGGATCAACTTATTTTTCAAAGGCGCTAATTCTAAAGTTTATCATCCACCATTTTACAACCGATGGAGGATAAGATGCTAATTTTTTCCTTGCTCTATTTGCCATTTTTTTGGTAGTTAAAATAGCAACTTGAGCATTGAATAGTAACCAAAACATACAAAAAGGAATAGTTGCCTTGGCTTGACTATTTCTTTCTCTCATTTTTTCAAAATATAAATCATTTATTTCGAGACGTTGGTCTTGAGAAGTAAAACTTCTATACCAAGTATGAAAATTATCATACTTTGGTTGGAAGTATTCCTTCAGAACAACCTCTCTAGTCTTAGAACCTATTGTGTAGCTCATTAAGACTAAAGTTCATTTCAGATGGAGTGGGAGATTGATTTTCTCACCGGATGATAGATGATTTTATTTAGGAAAGGGCCTCACGATGGTTCGTGAGTGTGAACCATCCATCTAGACTTCTCGAGGTTTCAGAAGGGATAGAAACCCTAGGAAGTGTGATGGATCGAGGGTTGAATTTGATTTTAACATCGCCATCAGCTGTTTGAATTATCTGATCTACATCTTGATTAATGGAAGGTCTTGGTGTACCACAGATGGTATAGTCCATGAGTCAGGAAATACCACCTCATTCCATTTAATCACTTTGTTAGTAGCAATATGGGATGCTAACAGATTTATTTTAATCAGAGTAGTTTGTTTGGCTGGTTGAACAACTTTTCAAACTCTAGGATTTAGAGTATTTAAAACTCAAAAATGAATTCTAAAAATTAGAGCAATAGTTTCAGAACCTAGAAGAAATCATAACCATAAAGCTGTAAATGTAATTTTAGAGCTTCAAAAAGATTTATATCAGAAAGAGATAAACTTATTAGGAAAGGTGTTGAAATAGATGTGATATAGGCTAGTCTCTACAACACTCATTAGGGATTGAGCCCAGTGAAGGCATCTGCCATCTCTTAGGCTTGTTAAAATAGAAGCATTAAGACCTTTAAGGGTTAAAGGTTTGAATGCTATCTGTATCATCCCTATATGAATATATTTAAAATCTTGCATATATTTATGCTGATCTTTAAATGTTAGTAGATAAATGGTTTTATCCATTTGATCTACAGTAATGGTTTGTTCTACAATTTTCATCAAGATTTTCCTTAAAATCAAAAGTTCCAAATTGATAAATGATAGTTTTATCAATCTTGGGAGAGACCATCTATTTAGGTCTTCTTCATTCAAGGGGAACTCGCCATTTCGAGTTCTTGATTAAATTATTATTTCTCCTACGTTAGATTAGAAGTTACTGTAAGAAGTAGCCATATAACCAAAAGGGGAAAAGGGAGAGGAAGATGATGCTGGGAGAATTTGAAACAAATTACCACATATAAATAAAACAAACTAAGTATAAACCTCCATTAGAGAATTATCTTCCATAGTCAACAAAAATAGGACTTACAACCCTTTCAAGCCTCACAACAGGATTTATGGCCATTTATGCGAAGATGAATATAAACCTCTGAGAATTATCCTGCATAATCAAGGACTTATCACCCTATCAAGCATCACGCAACAGGGATGGCCATTTGCGATGAAGACGGGATAAAGCCATGGGAGGAATGAACAACAGTGAGAGAAAATCAATCTCCCATATTTCCATTAAATTAATTATAAATAAAGAATTTATTTTACCAAATTTAATTGCTCTAGTTGATACAGAAAGCATTTAAATTGTATACAAGAAGGAATAATTCCTTCTAAATATTTTGAAAAACAAGCCTTAAAGGTATCCAATGGTGAATCTTTACAGTATAAATTATCATCTGTGGTCATGTCAAGATGATATTTGTATTTAAATGCACTGTCAAGAAGAAGTTAACGATCCCTCAAAAAACTACAGATTTTGAGCTATCAGTACCAATTAATTAAACTTTTAGCACAAGTTGTTCTAAGTATAAACCTCCATTAGAGAATTATCTTCCAACATGAAAAGCATGTAGGAGCTCTTGAAGATATCACCACATGGATATTTGTGACTAAGATGGATAAAGCCATGGAGGAATGAACAAAGTACCGGGTTCATCCAAAGCATGGACTACTTACACGAGATATATAAAACACTTATTTATTAAAGCTTAAAAGTACTTACACTGACAATGAAGTGTGAAGCGTGAAGAACCAAGGAGAGTACAAGAGGAGAATAGAAGAAGAAGAGAAGGGAAAAAGCAAGCACACATAATACTGAGAGCCTCCTTATATGAGGTGGAGGCAGAGAGACTTTGCTTAAGCAAAGGTACAATTATTAAACAAAGATAAATGTTGCTTAGAAGTTACAACAAGATAATTATTAAATAGAAACTTGTCAAGCAAAAGCTACTATTATTAAATAAAAAAGATACTTTGCTTAGAGGCTAAGAAAGGTACAAAATATTATAAGATGGCTACTTTTGGAAAGTAGCAATTATTTCTTTTGGTGGGACCCACTTTATGTAAAAGTAGGTTCCTTGCTAGTGAAGATAAGACTGAAAGTAACAATTATTTCTTCTTGTAAATAATTTATATGCATAGACTTACATTCTTTCATGCGGGGTGATCCACCGCTGATTGGTCCTTCAAAGACAATTTTTACTAAAATGGTGGAATTCAATCAACATTGAGGACCTTGAATCATTTTTCTAGGATTAATAGCTAGCCCTCATTTTGGGGCCAGCTTCCATCCAGTCATTGAAGACTTCTTTGATTAGATCTGGAAGAATATTTAATTCTGCTCCAAAATAGTTCCACCATCTGAAGAACCATGCTGGAAGTTCTTTGATAATATCTTTGTTCATTATGAACATCCATGAATGCCTTCATTTGTCATTGAGAAGGAAGAAGGCCTTCATCACTTTTGTTGTATTTCACCATTTGTTAAAACTTAAAAATAACTTATTTGCCATTAGAGCAGCCACGACCGTGACCTCCGCGAAAAGAAAGATTTTGTATTGTAAATTAGTGGAGGATCAAAGGTACAATTATTAAACAAAAGAGAAACGTTGCTTAGAAGTTAAGCAATGGTATAATTATTAAATGGAAACTTTACTGTTAAGCAAAGCTACTATTATTAAATAAAAAAGATACTTTGCTTGAGAGGCTGATTTATGCATTTGAAAGATCCAAATGCACGCTTTTGAACATTTCAAGCGGCTGGTTCCAAGTAATAAAACCTGGATTCAAATATGTGAACCGCTTATGTTTTGAATTAAATACTGGGTGAATTCCAAATACACCTGCCGATAATATTCTATATATGATATACTTATTTCAGCAATACGTAACTGAACGTAGCA
>CM038223.1:151056584-151119567 GCA_021442155.1 Cymbidium sinense
TATAATGTTCGACTCCAAATCCATGGGATTTGGCGGTCTGAAAAATGAGCAAGATTTTATCCTTGAATCATTTTTAGGATTAATAGCCCTCATTTTGGGGCGACTTCCATCAGTCATTGAAGACTTCTTTGATTGGATCTGGAAGAATATTTAATTCTGCTCCAAAATAGTTCCACCATCTAAAGAACCACGCTGGAAGTTCTTTGTTGATAATATCTTTGTTCCAAATTTCTTTGTTGATAATATCTTTGGTGCATTTTTTATAACGTGATTTTTCACATTTAGGAAAAATAGTCTTTCGTGTTTTTCCCCTATTTTTGGAAAATAAAGGACGTACCTGAGGATCACAGTTGAATTGTTCATAGAATTCGCCAAGCACTCTTGTCCCTGTAGTTTTAAAACCAAAGAGACAAGAGAAATAAAATGTTACAAATGTGCTGTACAGGTCATTATGCAAATAAATGTGCTGCCAAGAAGAAGTTAAATGAACTTCAGATTGACGAAGGGTTAAAACAAACCATGATGAAAATTCTACTTACATCCTCTGATTCTGAAATAGAATTAGAAGATGAAGAAGAACATATTTCATCTTCATCCTCATCAGATTTTGATAAATCTGATAAATTTAACTATTGCATGTCCTGTCAACAGATAGATTATTATAAAAATATAATAAATATGACAAGTCATGCTCATCACCACGAGCAAAAGGACCATTAATTAAACTTTTAGCACAAGTTGAAGATGATTCAACTGATAAAATTATCGATCTTCTTAATGATAAGAAGAAAGATAAATTAGAAAAATTTGATTACAAGACCTATATATATATGGGAGTATTTACGAAAAATTTGAGGCAAATTCATCATCTTCTAATTTGACTTCTTTAGCGATTGCTAAAAAAAGCGTTAAAGCTAAAATTAGAAGTTCAAAGAACGAGTAAGAGCAAATGAATGGTCATCTAATGGATCTTGAAACTAATCAAAAGATGCCCAATTCATTTGAAAATATAGAGGCCGATTCTAATCAAGAACCAGGTTTCTTACAAAATATGCAAAAGGCAATATACCAGAAATGATATATTTCCATTAAATTAATTATAAATAAAGAATTTATTTTACCAAATTTAAATGCTCTAGTTGATAGCGGAGCAGATTTATATTGTATACAAGAAGGAATAATTCCTTCAAAATATTTTGAAAAAACAAGCCAGTGGTTAAAGGCACCCGACAGTGAATCTTTACAAATTAAGTATAAATTATCATCTGTGGCCGTGTGTCAAGATGATATTTGTATTCAAATGCCTTTTATTTTTCAAAATTTGAACACATTATTTTGGGAACTCCTTTTCTTCTTAAAATAATGCTATCACTAGAATTGATGATACTAAAATTCAGTGTTTTCTTTGGGATAAAGAAATCACATTCCATTTTATCACCAATCCTAAAGAAATTATCATAAATGAAATGAATAGGCTTAATAATAAGTCTATGTATATAAATTATTTACAAGAAGAAATTGCTAGTTTAACTATTAAACAATAAATTTCTTCCCCAAAATTAAAAGCAAAAATTCAAAATTATCACCAAGAATTCCAAAGGAAGTCTGGTGACAACAATTACTGGGAAAGAAAGACTCATGTAGTGGATCTCCCATTACATTGATAATTTCAATGAGCCATTCCACTAAGGTCCTTGTCAGATGAACGAGCACTTCCTTGCTTTATGCAAAGAAGAGATTGCTGATTTTTTAAAGAAAGGAATAATTCGGCAATCCTACTCCCTTTGGAGCTGTACCGCATTCTAAGTTATGAATTCGACAGAAAAGGAAAGAGGGAGACCGCGACTTGTAATTAATTAGAAGCCGCTAAACAAAGTTTTAAAATGGATCACTTATCCAATTCCTAATAAAAGGAATTTATTAAAAAGATTGCATAATGCAAAAATATTTTCCAAATTTGATTTAAAATCAAGATATTGGCAGATCCAGATAAAAGAATCGGATCGCTATAAAACAACATTTATGGTGCCCTTTGGACATTACGAATGGAACGTAATGCCCTTTGGTTTAAAAAATGCACCTTCGAATTTGATATCATGAATATATTTGAAGATTATTTTAAATATATTTTGTCTATATTGATATTACGGTGTTCTCAACATATTGATGAACACTTCAACCATCTAAAAATATTTAAATGGTTAATTTTAAAAATGGATTAGTTAATTGAGCAAAAATTAAATTATTTCAAATTGAAATAAGATTTTTAGGCCATAATATATCCAATGCTTCTATTATACCAATTAATAGAAGTATTTGATAACAAATTTTTGATATCATTTTAGATAAAACCATTCGATTCTTAGAGCTCTCAATTATGTATGATTTTTATCAAAATCTTTAAAGATGCACCCCACTCTTTCACAGTTAAAAAGAATCCCCACTATAGTGATACTCATACCATGGCGGTGCAAAATTAAAGAAAGGGTTCAAAACCTTCCCTATCTTAATCTTGCAGAAGTTTCAAAATTATTGAAATAGATACCTCGATAAATTTATGGGGTATCCTAAAGCGTGAAAGAATTGAAAGAAGAATTAGTTCACTTTGTTTACGGTAAATGGAATCCTACTCGGAAAATATTCCATTACAAAAAGAAATGCTTTACGTGATTAAGTGCATCTCAAAATTCCAAGATGATTTACTTAATCTATTTCTCCTTATTATTTATGGTCAAATACATCATTGAACAAGATGTCAAAAATTTAGTTTCAAAACAAATTTTTGCATGGCAATAGCTCTGTCTTGATTTTGACATCAATTCATTAAAGATAATGAAAATTCTCTTCACGATTTTTTTCGACGGTGAATTCTTGCGAGGGGATCTGGATCACCCCACATGGAAGAATGACTACTCCCGAATGTCTTTCTTTTCATGGAGGTCCGCATGGCGCTCTAATGGAAAAGATCCGGTCAACAATTCAATTGGCATGATGCAAACTTATCTTTATGGTACTTCCTTTTCCTTCAGTTGAAAAATTGAACCTAAAAAAATATTATCCCTAAAAGATGTGATTGCAAAGAACCTATTTATTTCTCTAAATAAATAAAAGCGAATATTATTGAAATTAATCCCTCGATTATTCAATAATAATGAGCCATATTTGAAAGATATTTGGGAAACAATCCTTTCCTATTTGAATCTAATCTCCTAAGAGAAATTTATGAAAAAATATTAATATAATTAAAGTGTATTGAGATCAATCATGTTCGTGATAAGACTGGATGGAAGCTTCAATGACTGGATGGAAGCTTCCCCCAAAATGAGGACTATTAATCCCAGAAAAATGATTCAAGGACAAAATCTTGCTCATTTCTTCTTTAATCCCATGGATTTGGGTGAATGTTACTTGGAAAGGATCCCTTCAATTAGTTGGTCCTTGAAAGATAATTTTTACTAAAATTATGGAATTCAATCAACATTGAGGATAAGCTCAAGCAAATTAAAACCATTATTAAGGCTTATTATGAATTAACGATCCCTAAAAAAACTACAGATTTTGAGCTATCAGTAGATGAGGTACTACAAAGCATCAAAAGAAGTTATCCTCATGAGACCAAGATTCAACATAAGGAACGTCTCAAAAAAATCTATGAAAATCAACTTCAGGTGTTTAATCACTTTATCTATATCTCTGGTGGTGGTCCACGCGTCAAATCCAAGGAGAAACTTAAATTCATAAAGCATACCCAGCAAAAGAAATAATTGCTACTTTTCAAAAGTAGCCTCTTATCTTCACCAACAAGGAACCTACTTTAAATAAAGTGGGTCCCATCAAAAGAAATAATTGCTACTTTCCAAAAGTAGCCATCTTATAATATTCTGCACCTTTGCTCAGCCTCTAAGCAAAGTACCTTTTTAATTTAATAATAGTAGCTTTGCTTAACAACAAAGTTTCTATTTAATAATTATATCATTTCTTAGCTTCTAAGCAATGTTTCTTTTGTTTTAATTGTACCTTTGCTAAGCAAAGTCTCTATGCCTCCACCTCATATAAGGCTCGTCGTATTAGTGTGCTCAGTGCTCACCAATCCAAAAAAAATTATTATAAATGAAATGAATAGGCTTAATAATAATTTTATGCATATAAATTATTTACAAGAAGAAATTGCTAGTTTAACTATTAAACAACAAATTTCTTCCCCAAAATTAAAAGCAAAAATTCAAAATTGCCACCAAGAATTCCAAAAGGAAGTCTGTGGTGACATCCCAATTGCTTTTTGGGAAAGAAAGACTCATGTACTAGATCTCCCATACATTGATAATTTCAATGAGCAGACATTCCACTAAGTGTCCTTGTCGGATGAATGAGCACTACCTTGATTTATGAAAAGAAGAGATTACGATTTATTAAAGGAATAATTTGGCAATCCTACTCCCCTTGGTCATCGTATTCTATGTTATGAATTCAAAAGCGAAAAGAGGAGACCTACTTGTAATTATTACAAGCTAAACAAAGTTTTAAAATGGATCGATATCCAATTCCTAATAAAAGGATTTATTAAATAGATTGCATAATGCAAAATATTTTTCAAATTTGATTAAAATCGATATTGGCTCAGGATAAAAGAATCGGATTTATAAAAGCGATTTCATGCCCTGACATTACGAATGGTAATGCCCTTTGGTTTAAAATGCACCTTGAATTTCAAATATCATGAATAATATATTTAAAGATTATTTTAAATATATTTTAGTCTATATTGATGATGTTGTGGTGTTCTCAAACAATATTGATGAACAGTTCAACCATCTAAAAACAATTAAATGGTTAATTTTAAAAAATGGATTAGTTATTTCAGAGCCAAAAATAAAATTATTTCAAGCTGAAATAAATTTTTAGGCCATAATATATCCAATGCTTCTATTATACCAATTAATAGAAGTATTGAATTTACTAACAAATTTCCTGATATCATTCTAGATAAAACCAAGAATTCTTAGAGCTCTCAATTGTAGCTAATTTTGCAAAATCTTGCAAAGATGCACTCTTTGTGATTTTTTCATAGGAGGTCTTCCCATTGAGGAGATTATCCCACCATCCTTTGAGTTCCAAGAATCCGAAATGATATTTCAGTACAATATGTGGTTTTGCTTGATGTCTAGATTGAACAACGAGAAAACATAAGCATTGATGAAGGGTATGAATGATTTGATGTTCAGAAAGTCCATCAATATTCCATTCATATAAAGAATCTCCATCATAGGAATTTCCTACGAAATGAGTATCTTCCTCAAATAATAAATCAGGAGTGGGTTTTTTATAATAATATTTTTCCAAATTTTTCTTTGGATAAGAAAGTTTTTGGATATCAAGAGGAGGATGAGGATCTTGTAATTGAAAAGGATTTGAACTTTTCAATATTACTTGATTGATATCGGTTTCTTGAGGATTCATTTGAATCTTCATCAGATTGATATCTTTAAGAACTCTACATACTTTTCACTTAAATTTAGAATCAAATTTTGAATGTCTTTAGAAGAGGGTCTTTAAGCAGTTTAGGAGGTGGTTGGATAAAGGTTTTACAAATGGTTTATACTAGTAGAAGCTTTTTTACGAAGCTTTCTAGTTTGAGGCTAGAAACCTTTTGTTTAAGCATCGATCGATTTTAGACTCTAGGATAAAAGATTATCGGTGATTATTTGAAGTATACTACTACTATAATTAAGTTTAATTACAATAATAAATTATTTTAGAATTTGTGGATCGAACTTATTTTTTGAAGGCGCTAATTCTAAGGTTTATCATCCACCATTTTACAAATAAGATTCAATTATTTTTCCTTGCTCTGTTTGCCATGTTTTGGTAGTTAAAACAGCAACTTGAGCAGATTGAGCATAATAACTGCAAAACCATGCAATGAAAGGAATAGTTTCTTTGGCTTGACTATTTCTTTCTCTCATTTTCTCAAAATATAAATCATTTATTTCGAGACGTTGGTCTTGAGAAGTAAAACTTCTATACCAAGTACAAAAATTATCATACTTTGGTTGGAAGTATTCCTTGAACTCTAGTCTTAGAACCTATTGTGGCTCATTAAGACTAAAGTTCATTTTAGATGGAGTGGGAGATTGATTTTCTCTCACTGGATGATAGGTATGATTTTTATTTAGGCGAAGGGCGTCGACCGATGGTTCAGGAGTTTGTAAACCATATGATCTAGGATTCTCTGAGGTTTCAAAAGGGAAAGAAACCCTAGGAAGTGTAATGGATCGACGAGGGTTGAATCGAACTTCAACATTGTGATCAGCCGTTTGAATTGTCTGATCTACATCTTGATTAATGGAAGGTCTTGGTGCGATCGTAGATGGTATAGTCCATGAGTCAGTCAATACCACCTCATTCCATTTAATCACTCTATTAGTAGCAATATGGGATGCTAATAGATTTGTTTCAATCAGAGTAGTTTGTTCGGCTGGTTGAACAGCTTTTTCAACTCTAACATTTAGAGTATTTAAAACTCAAAATTGAACTCTAAAGATTAAAGCAATAGTTTCAGAACCTGGGAGAAAATCATAACCATAAAGCTGTAAATGTAATTTTAAAGCCTCAAAAAGATTTATATCAGAAAGAGATAAACTCAAATTGGGAAAGGTGTTGAAATAAGCGGCGTGACATAGGCTAGCCTCTACACTCATAAGGATTGAGAGGTGAAGGCATCTGCCATCTCTTAGGCTTGCTAGAATAGAAGCATTTAGACCTTTAAGGGTTAGAGGTTTGAATGCTATCTGTATCATCCTTATATGAAAATATTTAAAATCTTACATATATTTATGCAGTTCTTCAAATATTAGTAGATAAATAATTTTATCTATTTGATCTACAGTAATGGTTTGTTCTACAGTTTTCACTGAAGATTTTCCCTTAAAATCAAAAGTTTCAAATTAATAAATGATAGTTTTATCAATCTTGGGGAGAGACCATCTATTTAGGTCTTCTTCATTCAAGGGGAACTCTGCCATTTTAGAGTTCTTGATTAAATTATTATTTCTCCTAATCGTTAGATTAGAAGTTATACTTAGAAGTAAAAGCCATATAACCAAAAGGGGAAAAAGGGAGGGAGGAAGATGATGCAGGGAGAATTTGAAACAAATCACCACATAAGGATAAAATAAACTAAGCATAAACCTCCATTAGAGAATTATCTTCCAAGACAGTCAACAAAAATAGGACTTACAGCCCTTTCAAGCCTCACAGAATAAGGATTTACGGCCATTTGCGATGAAGACGGGAATATAAACCTCTACCAGAGAATTATCCCAGACATTCAACAAAAATAGGACTTATCATCCTATCAAGCACCACGCAACAAGGATAGCCATTTGCGATGAAGATGGGATAAAGCCATGGGAGGAATGAAGCATGTACTGGTTCATCCATAACATGGTGATAGGTAATAAAAAATCTCTAACATCCTTCCCCTCCCCAGGGATTTACCCCATCATGGCTCTAATACCAGACTTAAACCAGGATATATAATTTCTTTAGGATTGGTGATAAAATAGAATGTGATTTCTTTATCCCAAAGAAAATATTGAATTCCAGTATCATCAATTCTAGTGATAGGCATTATTTTAAGAAGAAAAAGAGTTCCCAAAATAATGTGTTGTGTCAAATTTTTGACTAAAATAAAAGGTATTTGAATACAAATATCATCTTGACACACGGCCACAGATGATATTTTTACTTAATTTATAAAGATTCATGTACCTTTAATCGGCTTATTTTTCAAAATATTTAGAAGAAATTATTTCTTCTTGTGTACAATTTAAATCCTCCACTATCAACTAGAAGGTTAAATTTGGTAAAATAAATTCTTTATTTATAATTAGTTTAATGGAAATATACCATTTCTGGTATATTGCCTTTTGCATATTTTGTAAGAAACCTGGTTCTTGATTAGAATCAACTTCTATATTTTTAAATGAATTGGGCGTCCTCTGATTTATTTCAAGAACTATTAGACGACCATTCATTTGCTCTTGCTCAGCTTTAAATTGCTGAACTTCTAATTTTAGTTTCTTTAATTCAATTTTCAGTGAAAATTGTAGAACAAACCATTACTGTTGATCAAATGGATAAAACCATTTATCTACTAACGTTTGAAGATCTGCATAAATATATGCAATATTTTAAAAATATTTATATAGGGATGATACAGATAGCATTCAAACCTTTAACCCTTAAAGGTCTAAATGCTTCTATTCTAGCAAGCCTAAGAAATGGCAGATGCCTTCGTCAATCCTGATTGTTGTAGAGAGTGTCAGCCAATTTATTTCAACACCTTTCCCAATCAAGTTTATCTTTTTTATATAAATCTTTTGAAGCTTTAAAATTACATTTATAGCTTTATGGTTATGATTTTCTCCCAGGTTCTAAAACTATTGCTTTAATCTTCAGAATTCATTTTTGAGTTTTAAATACTCTAAATCCTAGAGTTTAAAAAGCTGTTCAACCAGCTGAACGAACTACTTTGATTGAAACAAATCTGTTAGCATCCCATATTAATTCTCTGGTAGAGGTTTATATTCCCGTCTTCATCGCAAATGGCCATAAATCCCTATTGTGTGAGGCTTGAAAGGGTTGTAAGTCTTATTTTTGTTGACTGTCTGGAAAGATAATTCTCTAATGGAGGTTTATACTTAGTTTGTTTTATCCTTATGTGGTGATTTGTTTCAAATTCTGTTGCATCTCTTTTTCCCCATTTTTGGTAATATGGCTTCTTTTGAAGTAACTTCTAATCTAACGATTAGAGAAATAATAATTTAATCAAGAACTCGAAATGGCGAGTTCCCTTGAAAGAAGACCTAAATAGATGGTCTCTCCCCAAAATTGATAAAACTATCATTTATCAATTTGGAACTATGGCGATGTTGAAGTTGATTCAACCCTCATCAATCCATTACACTTCCTAGGGTTTCTATCCCTTCAACCTCGGAGAAGTCAGATGGTTCACACTCACGAACCATGGAGGCCCATCGCCTAAATAAAATCATATCATCCAGGTGAGAAAATCAATCTCCCATCATCATTGAACTTTAGTCTTAATGAGCTACATAATATGTTCTAAGACAAGAGAGGTTGTTCTAAAGGAATACTTCCAACCATATAATTTTGTACTTGGTATGAGTTTTACTTTAAGACCAATCTCAAATAAATGATTTATATTTGAGAAAATGAGAGAAAGAAATAAGACAAAGCAACTATTCCTTTGTAGCATGGTTTTGATTATGCTCAATGCTCAATTTGCTATTTTAACTATGGCAAGCGAGCAAGGAAAAATAATTATCTTATCCTCCATTGGTTGTAAAATGGTGGATGATAAACCTTTAGAATTAGCGACTTAAAAATAAGATCCATAAATTCTAAACAAATTTATTATTGTGTAATTAAACAACTTAATTATATTAATACTTTAAATAATCACTAATCATCTTTTAGCCTAGAGTCTAAATCGAATGCTTAAACAAAAGGTTTCTAAGAAACTTAAGCTTTGAGAAAGCTTCTTACATTTGTGAAACCTTTATCCAACCACCACCTAAATTGGCTCTTAAGTTAGGACCCTCTTCTGAAGATATTCAGAATTTGATTCTTAATTTAGGTGAAAAGTATGTAGGAGCTCTTGAAGATATCAGTCAATTGGATGAAGATTCAAATGAATCCTCAACCAAAACTAATACTGATCAACCAAGTAATATTGAAAAAGTTCAAAACCTTTTTCAAGAATTACAAGATCCTCATCATCCTCTTGATATCCAAAAACATTCTTATCCAAATAAAAATTTGGAAAAACATTATTATAAAAAACCCACTCCATTTATTATTTGAGGAAGATACTCATGAAATTTCGATGGAGATTCTTTATATGAATGGAATATTGATGGACTTTCAACATCAAATCATACCCTTCATCGAATGCTTATGTTTCTTGTTCAATCTAGACATCAAGCAAAATCACATATTGTATTCGAGCCATCATTTGATTCTCTGAACTCAAAGGATGGTGGGATATTCTTCTTGTTCCTCAAAGGGACCTCCCAAAATTGACTTAAGGATCTTCCAAAAGCAAAAAAACCTTTATCATAGGAATTTCTTATGAAATGAGTATATTCCTCAAATAATAAATCGAGTTCCCAATCTAGTGATAGGCATTATTTTAAAAGAGTTAAAAATAATGTGTGTGTCAAATTTTGACTAAAATAAAAGGCATTTGAATATAAATATCATCTTGACACACGACCATAGATGATAATTTATGCTTAATTTCTAAAGATTCACCGTCCGCTGCCTTTAACCTCTGGCTTATTTTTTCAAAATATTTAGAAGGAATTATTCCTTCTTGTATATAATTTAAATCTGCTCCACTATCAACTAGGGAAGTTAAATTTGGTAAAATAAATTCTTTATTATAATTAATTTAATGGAAATATACTATTTCTTTTGCATATTTTGTAAGAAACCTAGTTGATTAGAAATAAATCTATATTTTAAATGAATTGGGCATCTTAAATTAATTTCAAAATCCATTAGGCACCATTTATTTGCTCTTGCTTTACTTTAATTTCGATCTTCTAATTTTAGTTTCTTTAATTTAGTTTTAGCTCTGCTAAAGAAGGCGATTAGAAGATGATGTTGCCTGATTTTTCTTAAATACTTTCGATAAGGAGTATATAGGAGGCTTGTAATTAATTTTTCTAATTTATCTTTCTTCTTATCATTAAGAAGATTGATAATTTTATCACGAGTTGAATCATCTTCAACTTGTGCTAAAAGTTTAATTAATTGGTCCTTTTGCTCGTGGGTGGCATATAGACTGTCATATTTATTATATTTTTATAATAATCTATCTGTGACTTGCAATAGTTAGATTTATTAGAATCTGATGAGGATGAAGATGAAATATATTCTTCTTCATCTTCTAATTCTATTTTAGAATCAGAGGATGTAAGTAGAATTTTCATCAGGGTTTGTTTTAACCCTTCGTCATTCTGAAGTTCATTTAACTTCTTCTTGACAGTGCATTTATTTTAATGACACATGCGTAACATTTTATTTCTCTTATCTCTTTAGTTTTAGAACCAGAGGGACGAGAGTGCTTGTGTTTGTGCGTGAATTTTTCACATTTTTTATGATGTGATTTTTCATGTTTAGTAAAAATAGTATTTTATGCTTTTCCCTTATGTTTAGAAGATAAAGGATGTACCTGAGGGTCACAGTTGAATTGCTCATAGAATTCGCCAAGCTATTTGTGCTCAAGTAGACGTTCTCTTATCATTTGATCTTTTAATTTAAGATCAGAGCAAATTGCTAAACCAGTTTTAATACATAAGGTTTCCATATGTAAGAGTTTCATATGGGATGGTTCCATCATTTAGAGAAACCTTAACCTTTTCAAGAAATAGGCCTTTGAATTTTGCTTCCGGTGAAGGAGCATAACATCATGGCCATGCATATTTTTAGAATTATCCACCATCAAAATGGGTTAAGGATGGACATCTTAATTTTTGGAGTAAAGCGAGTTTTCTCCTTGTGATCCAAACAAAATAATCTATAATTATTTGGAGAAGATTATAGATCAATTTTCATTAGGTTTTCGGTTCTTTTGGAAGATGTACTTAAGTCAATTTTGCTAAGGAGGTCTTCTCTTTGAGGAACAGTGAGAAAATTATCCCTCAGTTCGGAGAATCAATGATGGCTTGTGGTTTTGCTTGATATAGATTGAAGAGCAAACATAAGCATTGATAAAGGATGTGAATGATTTAATGTTGAAAGTCCATCAATATTCCATTCATATAAAGAATCTCCATCATTTCCTATAAAATGAGTATCTTCTAAATAATAAATCGAGGTGTTGGTTTTATAATAATGTTTTTCCAAATTTTCTAGGGATAAGAAAGTTTTTGGATATCAAAAGAGGATGAGGATCTTAGAATTCTTGAAAAAGGTTTTGAACTTTTCAATATTACTATTTGATTGGTTGATTTGAATCTTCATCTCACTTACTGATGTCTTCAAGAGCTCTTACATACTTTTCACTTAAATTTAGAATCAAATTCTGAATGTCTTCAGAAGAGGGTCCTAACTTAAGAGTCAGTTTAGGAGGTGGTTGCATAAAAGGTTTCACAAAGGGGTTTATACTAGTAGAAGCTTTTACGAGCTTTGCTAGTTTAGCTAGAAACCTTTTGTTTAAGCATCGATCGATTTTATACTCTAGGCTAAAAGATGATCGATTATTTGAAGTATCTATTACTATAATTATGTTGTTTAATTATAATAAATTCTTTTATAATTTGTGGATCGAACTTATTTTTACAAGGTAATTCTAGGTTTATCATCCACCATTTTATATTGATGGAGGATAAGATGCTTCAATTATTTTTCCTTGCTTTGTTTGCCATTTTTTGGTAGTTAAAATAGCAACTTTAAATAAAAAAAGAAAGAATAGTTACCTTGGACTATTATTTCTCTCATTTTCTCAAAATATAAATCATTTATTTCAAGATGTTGGTCTTGAGAAGTAAAACTTCTACACTAAGTATGAAAATTATCATACTTTGGTTGAAAGTATTTCTTCAGAACAACCTCTCTAGTCTTAGAACCTATTGTGTACTTTTAACTAAGATTTGATGGAGTGTTTCTCTTTGGATGATAAATATGATTTTTATTTGAAGGGCCTCATGGTTTAGGTGTGAACCATCTGTACTTTAGGTTTGAAGGGATAGAAACCCTAGGAAGTATGTTGGATTGATGAGGGTTGAATCTAACTTCAACATTGCCATCAACTATTTGAATTATCTGATCTACATCTTGATTAATGGAAGGTCTTGGTGCGACCGTAGATGGTATAGTCCATGAGTTAGGAAATAACACCTCATTCCATTTAATCACTCATTGCAATATGGGATGCTAGATTTTTCAATCAGTAGTTCGTTTCGACTTTTTTGAACTCTAGGATTTAGAGTATTTAAAACTTCGAAATGAATTCGAAAATTAGAGCAATAGTTTGAGCAGGAAGGAAATCAAAACCATATATAAATGTAATTTTAGAGCTTCAAAAGATTTATAAAGATAAACTTCGGATTAGGAAGGTGTTGAAAGTGTGACTCTATCTTTGAGGGATTGAGCATATCTACCATCTCTTAGGCTTGCTAAGACCTTTAAGGATTAAAGGTTTGAATGCTATCTTCCCTCATCCCTATATGAATATATTTAAAATCTTGCATATTATGTAGATCTTCAAATGTTAGTGGATAAATGGTTTTATCCATTTGATCTGTGGTTTAATTTTCATAGTTTTCCTTGAAGATTTTCCTTAAAATTAAAAGTTCCAAATTGATAAATTATAGTTTTATCAATCTTGGGAGAGAACCATCTATTTAGGTCTTCTTCATTCAAGGAAACTTTGAGTTCTTGATTAAATTATTATTTCTAATGGTTAGATTAGAAGTTACTTCAGAAGAAGTAGAAGCCATATAACCAAAAGGGGAAAAAGGGAGAGAGGAAGATGATGCAGGAAGAATTTGAAACAAATCACCACCTAAGGATAAAAAAACTAAGTATAAACCTCCATTAGAGAATTATCTTCCCAGATAGTTAATAAAATAGGACTTACAACCCTTTCAATTCAGGCACATTTGACCATTTTGCGATGAAAAGAATATAAACCTCTACAGGAATTATCGATCAACAAAAATAGGACTTATCACCCTATCAAGCATCACATAGCAGGGATGGTCATTTGTGACTAAGATGGGATAATGCCATGGGAGGAATGAACAAAGTACTAGTTCATCCATAGCATAGTGATATGTAACAAAAAATCTCCAACATCCTTCACCTCCTAGGGATTTACCCCATCATGGCTCTGATACCAGACTTACACCAGGATATATAAAACACTTATTTATTAAAGCTTAAAAATACACGGTGAAGCAAGAAGAACTAAGGAGAGTACAAGAGGAGAGAGAGAAGAAGACAATGGAAAACTGAGCACTAAGCACACATAATACACAGATAGATATAGGTGGAGGCACAAGAGAGACTTTGCTTAGAAACAAAGGTACAATTATTAAACAAAAAGCGTTGCTTAGTTAAGTATGGTATAATTATTAAATAGAAACTTTCGTTAAGCAAGATACTATTATTAAATAAAAGATACTTTGCTTAGAGGCTAGCAAAGGTATTATATTACTTTGGAAAGTAGCAATTATTTTCTTTATGTAAAGTAGGTTCCTTGCTGGTGAAGATAAGCGGCTACTTTTGGAAAGTAACAATTATTTCTTTTGGTGGGTCTATTTTATGAATTTAAGATTCTCCGGTGGATTCCACGTCGACGCCGTGAGAAGACTCACCACTATCAAAGATATAGATAGGGTGATTAAACACCTTGGCGAGTTAATTTTTGTAGATTTTTTTGAGATGTTCCATATGTTGAATCTCGGTCTCATGAGGATAACATCTTTTGATGCTTTGTAGTACCTCGTCTACTGATAGCTCAAAATCTGTAGTTTTTGAGGGATCGCTAATTCGGAATAAGCTTTAATAATGGCTTTAATTTGCTTGATCTTATCCTCAATGTTGATTGAATTCTACCATTTTAGTAAAAATTTTCTTTGAAGGACCAACTGATTGAAGGGGTCCTTTCCATAATCGCGTTCCAAATCCATGGGATTTGGCGTCAAGAAAGATTTTGTCCTTGAATCATTTTTTTGGGATTAATAGCCCTCATTTTGGGGGCAGCTTCCATCCAATCATTGAAGACTCCTTTGATTGGATTTGGAAGAATATTTAATTCTGCTCCAAAATAGTTCCACCATCTATAGAACCATGCTGGAAGTTCTTTGTTGATAATATCTTTGTTCATTATGAACATCCATGAATGCCTTCGTTTATCATTGAGAAGAAAGAAGGCCTTCATCATAGCTTGTACATAGCACCAATAATATACCCCAATTTTGTACTGTAAATTAGTGGAGGATAAGAATACATTTTTCTCTTGGAATGGAGTTAGACCCCATTCGCTTTGATGAAAGATCTTTTGTATAACGCATTTGATATACAAAATTGTATGGTTTATCTGATCACAAACATGATTAATCTCAATACACTTTAATTGTATTAAGATTTTTTCATAATTTTCTCTTGAGAGATTAGATTCAAATGGCAAAGGATTGTTTTCTAAATATCTTTCAAATAAGGCCCACGGATTATTTATTGAATAATCGAGAGGATTAATTTCAATAATATTCTATTTTATTTCTTTAGAGAAATAAAGTTCTGATATCTTTTGGGGATAGTATTGCAGCTTTTTTAGAGGGTTCACCCTTTTCAACTGTAGTTGAAGAGGAAGTACCATAAAGATATGTCTTTAAATCGATCATTATTTTGATGGGATCTTTGCCATTTGGCACCACACCCTCGTGAAAAGAAAGACTTCCTCGGTTAGGAGTGGTCATTCTTTTTTGGGGGGTGATCCATCCCTGATCGTCCCTGCAAGAATTCTCGGGTCAAAAAATCAGGAAGAGAATTTTCATTACCTTTAATTGATGTATGAAATGAAAAGCTGACTGCGATTCCATGATGCAAAATTTATGTTGAAACTAAATTTTTGACATCTTGTTCAATGATGTATTTGACTGAGGAACAATCAATACGAAAGGGAAAATGCTGATTAAGTAAATTATCTTGGAATTTTGAGATGCACTTAATCACAGAAAGCATTTCTTTTTTGATAATATAATACTTTTGCTGAGTAGGATTCTATTTACCAGAAACAAAGCAAACTAATTATTCTTTAGAATTCTTTTGCTGCTTTAGGATACCTCCATAGCCCTTATAAGAGGCATCTGTTTAAACAGTTAGATTTATCAGATTTATCAAAATCTGATGAGGATGAAGATGAAATTTGTTCTTCTTCTTCTTATGATTCTCTTTAAGAATTAGAGGATGTAAGCAGAATTTTCATCAAGGTTTGTTTTAACCCTTCGTCAATCTGAAGTTCATTTAACTTCTTCTTGACGGTGCATCTGTTTGTGTAATGTCCTGTACGACCACATTTGTAACATTTTATTTCTCTTATCTCTTTGGTTTTAAAACTAGAGGGACGAGAGTTCTTGTGTTTGTGCGTGAATTTGTCATGTTTTTTATGATGTGATTTTTCACGTTTAGGAAAAATAGTTTTTCGTGATTTTCCCTTGTGTTTATAAGATAAAGGACGTACCTGAGGATCACAGTTAAATTGCTCATAGAATTCGCCAAGCTTTTTATGCTCAAGTAGACGTTCTCTTTTCATTTGATCTTTTAATTTAAGATCAGAGCAGATTGCTAGACCAATTTTAATACAAGCAAAAATAAGGTTTCCATATGTTAGGGTTTCATATGGGATGGTTCCATCGTAGAGGCGAAGAGAAACCTTAACCTTTTCAGCAAAAAGCTTGGGAAGGCCTTCAATGAATTTTTACTTCTAGTGAAGGCTATTGGCATCATAAAGTGTCATGACGCGTGCTAGATATATATCCTTGTACCATCGAAAATGGGTTAAGGATGGACATCTTAATTTTTGGAGTAAGGAGCGAGTTTTTCTCCTTGATCTCCAATGGATCTAGCAAAATGATCTATAATTATTTGGAGAAGATTATAGGTAGAATTTTCATTAGGTTTTTGCTGTTCTTTTGGAAGATCCTTAGTACTTAAGTCAATTTCGCTAAGGAGGTCTTCCCTTTGAGGAACAGTGAGAAAATTATTCCACCATCCTTTTAGAGTTCTAGAGAATCCTGAAATGATGGCTCGAGTGACAATATGAGGTTTTTTCTTGATTAGATTGATTAACATAAGCATTCGATAAAGGGTATGAATGATTTGATGTTTGAAAAAATCAATATTTCATTCATACAAAGAATCTCCATCATAGGAATTTCCTACGAAATGAGTATCTTCCTCAAATAATAAATCAGGAGGACTGGGTTTTTTTTAATAATGTTTTTCCAAATTTTTCTTTAGATAAGAAAGTTTTTGGATATCAAAAAAAGGATGAGGATCTTGTAATTCTTGAAAAAGGTTTTGAACTTTGCGAATATTACTTGGTTGATCAGTATCAGTTTCAGTTGAGGATTCATTTGAATCTTCATCCGATTGAGATATCTTGAGAGCTCTACATACTTCTCACTTAAATTTAGAATCAAATTCGAATGAGAGGGTCCTACAAGAGCCATTTAGGAGGTGGTTGGATAAAAGTTTTTTACAAATGGGTTTATACTAATAGAAGCTTTTTAGCTTTGTTTTAGGGCTAGAAACCTTTTGTTTAAGCATCGATCGATTTTAGACTCTAGGCTAAAAAAGATGATGATTATTTGAAAGTACTATTACTATAATTAAGTTGTTTAATTACGATAAATTCTTTTAGAATTTGTGGATCAAAACTTATTTTCTAAACTAATTCTAAAGGTTTATCATCCACCATTTTTATAATTGATGGAGGATAAGATGCTTCAATTATTTTTTGCCATTTTTGGTTTTAAACAACAACTTGAGCAGATTGAGCATAGTAACTGCAAAACCATGCTACGAAAGAATAATTGCTTTGGCTTGACTATTTCTTTCATTTTCTCAAAATATAAATCATTTATTTTGAGATGTTGGTCTTGAAGTAAAACTTATACCAAGTATGAAAATTATACTTTGGTTGGAAGTATTCCTTTAGAACAACCTCTCTAGTCTTAGAACTTATTGTGCTCATTAAGACTAAAGTTCATTTCAGATGGAGTGGGAGATTGATTTTCTCTCCTTTGGATGATAGATATGATTTTTTTATTTGGAGAATAGATGGTTGAGAGTGTGTGAACCATCATATCTAGACTTCTCTAAGGTTTCAAAAGGAATAGAAACCCTAGGAAGTGTAATGGATCGATGAGGGATGAATCGAACTTCAACATCGCCATCAGCTGTAGTTTGAAATTGATAAATAATAGTTTTATCAATTTTGGGGAGAGACCATCTATTTAGGTCTTCTTCTTTCAAGGGAAACTCTACCATTTTAGATTTCTTGATTAAATTATTACTTTTCCTAATCAAAAGAAGTAGAAGCCATATATCCAAAAATGGGGAAAAAGGGAGTGAGGAAGATGATGCAGGGAGAATTTGAAACAAATCACTACATAAGGATAAAATAAACTAAGTATAAACCTCCATTAGAGAATTATCTTCCCAGGAAGTCAACAAAAATAAGACTTACAACCCTTTCAAGCCTCAGGCAATAGGGGTTTACGGCCATTTGTGATGAAGACAGGAATATAAACCTCTACCAGAGAATTATCCCAGACAGTCAACAATAAACAGGACTTAAGAAGTAAAACTTCTATGCCAAGTATGAAAATTATCGTACTTTGGTTGGAAGTATTCATTCAGAAGAACCTCTCTAGTCTTAGAACCTATTGTGTAGCTCATTAAACTAAAGTTCATTTCAGATGGAGTGGGAGATTGATTTTCCCTCACTGGATGCTAGAAATGATTTTATTTAGGAAGCCTCATCGATGGTTCAGGAGTGTGTGAACCATCCGATATAGACTTCTTTGAGGTTTCATAAGGGATAGAAACCCTAGGAAGTGTGATGGATCGATGAGAGTTGAATCGACTTCAACATCGCCATCACCGCTTGAATTATCGATATACATCTTGATTAATGGAAGGTCTTGCACCGCATGGTATATATCATGATTCGAAATACCACCTCATTCCATTTAATCACTCAGTAGTAATATGGGATGCTAATAGATATGTTTAGTAGTTCGTTGGTTGAACAACTTTCCAAACTCTAGGATTTAGATTTAAAACTGAAAATGAATTCGAAAATTAAAGCAATAGTTTGAACGGGAGAAAATCATAACCATAAAGTCGTAAATGTAATTTTAAAGCTTCAAAAAAGATTTATATCGAAAGAGATAAACTTAGATTGGGAAAGGTGTTGAAATAAAGCCTATGACTCTACAACACTCATTAGGGATTGAGCCCAGTGAAGGCATCTGCCATCTCTTAGGCTTGCTAAAATAGAAGCATTTAGACTTGAGGAGGCTTGCAATTAAAATTTTCTAATTTATCTTTCTTCTTATCATTAAGAAGATCGATAATTTTATCACGAGTCCTTGTGTTTATAATATAAAGGATCATGAATTGAACAATTCAAGCTATTTGTGCTCAAGTAGACCTTCTCTTTTCATTTGATCTTTTAATTTAAGATCAGAGCAGATTGCTAAACTAGTTTTAATACATGCAAAAATAAGATTTCCATATGTAAGGGTTTCATAAAAGCAACTATTCCTTTTGTAGCATGGTTTTGCAGTTACTATGCTCAATCTGCTCAAGTTGCTATTTTAACTACCAAAAAATGGCAAATAAAGCAAGAAAAAATAATTGATGCATCTTATCCTCCATCAGTTGTAAAAATGGTGGATGATAAATCTTTAGAATTAGCGTCCTTCAAAAAAATAAGTTTAGATCCACAAATTCTAAAGCAATTTATTACTGTAATTAAACAACTTAATTAGAGTAATAGTATAATTAAAATAATCACTGATCATCTTTTTAGCCTAGAGTCTAAAATTGATCAGATGCTTAAACAAAAGGTTTCTAAAACCACAAGAAGCTTAAAAGCTTCCACTAGTATAAACCCATTTGTGAAACCTTTTATTCAACCTCCTCCTAAATTAGCTCTTAAATTAGACTCTCTAAAGACATTTAGAATTTGATTCATCTGACAAGGATGAGCTTTTGTGGGAATGTCCCATTCATTGAAATTATCAATGTATAGGAGATCTACTACATGAGTCTTTTTTTCCCAGAAAGCAATTGGGTTGTCACCACAAACTTCCTTTTGGAATTTTTGGTGGCAATTTTGAATTTTTTCTTTAAATTTTGGGGAAGAAATTTGTTGTTTAAAAGTTAAACTAGCAATTTCTTCTTGTAAATAATTTTTATGCATAGATTTATTATTAATCCTATTCATTTCATTTATGATAATTTCTTTAGGATTTGTGATAAAATGGAATGTGATTTTTTTATCCCAAAGAAAACACTGAATTCGATCATCTTAGTGATTGGTATTATTTTAAGAAGAAAAGGAGTTCCCAAAATAATGTGTTGTGTCAAATTTTTGACTAAAATAAAAGGCATTTGAATACAAATATCATCTTGACCATAGATGATAATTTATACTTAATTTGTAAAGACTCACCGTACCTTCCTAACCGGCTAATTTTTTCAAAATATTTAGAAGGAATTATTCCTTCTTGTATATAATTTAAATCACTCCACTATCAACTTAAATTTGGTAAAATAAATTCTTTATTTATAATTAATTTGATGAAAATATACCATTTATGGTATATTGCCCTTTGAATATTTTGTATGAAACCTGGTTCTTGATTAGATACATATTTTCAAATGAATTGGGCATCTTCTGATTAATTTCAAGATCCATTAGACGACCATTCATTAGCTCTTGCTTAGCTTTAATTTGCTGAACTTCTAATTTTAGTTTCTTTAAATTTTTAGCACTTAAACTAGGATATATAAAAAACACTTTTTTATTAAAACTTTAAAAGAACTTACACGATGACAGGAGGAAGGAAGCAGGAAGAATTAAGGAGAGTACAAGAGAAGAATAGAAGAGAAGAAGAGAAGGGAAAACGAAAGCACACATAATAATAAAAGAGCCTCCTTATATAGAGGTGGAGGAGAGACTTTGCTTAGAAGCAAAGGTACAATTATTAAATAAAAGAGAAATGTTTCTTAGAAGAACCAGATAATTATTAAATAGAAACTTTGTTGTTAAAAGCTACTATTATTAAATAAAGATACTTTGCTTAGAGGCAAAGAAAGGTATAATATTATAAGATGGCTACTTTTGGAAAGTAGCAATTATTTCTTTTGGTGGGACCCACTTTATGTAAAGTAGGTTCCTTCGGTAATTGCTTTTGCTGGAACATTATTGGTACCGCTTTATGAATTTAAGTTTCTCTGGATTCCACCTCCGCCGTAAAGACTCCACTATCGCAAATATAGATGATTAAACACCTTGGCAAGTTGATTTTGTAGATTTTGAGACGCCTTATGTTGAATCTCCTCATGAGGATAATTTTGATGCTTTAGTACCCTACTAATAACTCAAAATCCATAGTTTTTTGAGGGATCGTTAATTCAGAATAAGCTTTAATAATAGCTTTAATTTGTCTAAGCTTATCCTCAATGTTGATTGAATTCCACCATTTTAGTAAAAATTATCTTTGAAAGACCAACTGATTGAAGGGGTCCTTTCCAAGTATAACGCCCAAATCCATGGGATTTGGCAGTCCGTGAAGAAATGAGCAAGATTTTGTCCTTGAATCATTTTTCTGGGATTAATAGCCTTCATTTTGGGGGCAGCTTCCTTCCAGTCATTGAAGACTTCTTTATTGGATCTGGAAGAATATTTAATTCTACTCCAAAATAGTTCCACCATCTGAAGAACCATGCTGGAAGTTCTTTGTTGATAATATCTTTGTTCATTATGAACATCCATGAATGCCTTCATTTGTCATTGAGAAGGAAGAAGGCCTTCATCATAGCTTGCACATATTACAAATAATTTATGCCAATTTTGTACTGTAAATTAGTGGAGGATAAGAATACATTTTTTTCTTAGAATGGAGTTAGACCCCATTCGCTTTGATGAAAGATCTTTTGTATAACGCATTTGCTATACAAAATTGTATGGTTCATTTGATCACGAACATGATTAATCTCAATACACTTTAATTGTATTAAAATTTTTTCAAAATTTTTTTTTGAGAGATTAGATTCAAATGAGAAAGGATTGTTTCCCAAATATCTTTCAAATAAGGCCCACGGATTATTTATTGAATAATCAGAGGGATTAATTTCAATAATATTCAATTTTATTTCTTTAGAGAAATAAACAGGTTCTTGTGCAATGACATCTTTTAGGGATGGTGTTGCAGCTTTTTTAGAGGATTCACCCTTTTCAATCATAGTTGAAGAGGAAGTACCATAAAGATAAGTTTGCAAATCGATCATGCCAATTGTTGAATTGACTGAATCTTTGCCATTAGAGCGGCCATGGTCGCAACCTCCATAAAAAGAAAGATGTCCTGGTTAGAGTACATTCTTCCATGCGGTGATCCACGATCATCCCAAGAATTCAGGACAAAAAATCGGAAGAGAATTTTCATTACCTTTAATGAATTGAAATCAAAGAGAGTCTGCGATTTCCATAATGCAAAAATTTGTTTTGAAACTAAATTTTTGACATCCTGTTCAATGATGTATTTGACTGAGGAACAGTCAATACGAAGGTGAAAATGCTGATTAAGTAAATCATCTTAGAATTTTGAGATGCACTTAATCACAGAAAGCATTTCTTTTTTGATAATGAAATACTTTTGCTGAGTAGGATTCCATTTACCAGAAATAAAGCGAACTAATTCTTCTTTAGAATTCTTTCGTTGCTTTAGGATACCTCCATAGCCCTTATCAGAGGTATCTATTTCAACAATTTTGAAACTAGTAGGGTCCACAAGATTAAGACAGGGAAGGTTTTGAACTCTTTCTTTAATTTTGCGTACTGCCATGGTATGAGTATAATGGTGGGAATTCTTTTTAATGTCAAAGAGTTGCATCTTTGGTAAGATTTTGATAGAAATCGCACATAATTGAGAGCTCCTAGCAGTAAGTTTTTTATCTAAAATGATATCGAAATATGTTTGCAAATTCAATTCTTGATTAATTGGTATAATAGAAGCATTGATATATTATGGCCTAAAATCTTATTTTAGTTTGAAATAATTTGATTTTTGGCTCAAATAACTAATCCATTTTTAAAATTAACCATTTAAATATTTTAGATGGTTGAAGTGTTCGCCAATATTGTTTGAGAACATGAGAACATCATCAATATAGACTAAAATATATTTAAAATAATTTTAAATATATTATTCATGATATCAAATTGAAAGGTTCATTTTTTAAACCAAAGGGCATTACATTCCATTCAGTGTCCAAAGGGCACCAGAATACTTTGAAACTTTTGATTTTAAGGAAAATCAAGAAAACTATATTCCAAATTTTTGCTTCCGAAGGCTATTTAAAAGCGTAAAACAGGAGACAAGAGGAGAAGAAGAGAAGAAAAGAAGAGAAAACTAAGTCCAAAATATACTCAGAGCCTCCGAGGGAGGCAAAAATAAGATTTTAAATAATATATCCAATGCTTCTATTATACCAATTATTGAAGTATTGAATCTAACAAATTTCATATCATTTTAGATAAAACCATATAGCGCTTTGAGCTCTAATTATGTAGATTTATCAAAATCTTGCCAAAGATGCATACCTTTGACGAAAAGAATCTCCTACCATGGTTTGATACTCATACCATGACATTAAATTAAAGAAAGGGTTCAAAACCTTCTGTCTTAATCTTGGAATTTTCAAAATTGTTTAAACTTTGGATAAGGGCTATATAAAAGCAAAATAAAAGAATTCTAAAGAAGAATTAGTTCGCTTTGTTTCTAGTAAATGGAATCCTACTCAGGAAGCTGCCCCCAAAATGAGGGCTATTAATCCCAAAAAAATGATTCAAGGATAAAATCTTGCTCATTTCTTCATGGACTGCCAAATCCATGGATTTGGAGCTGGAACGTTATACTTGGAAAGGACTTCAATTGGTCCTTCAAAGACAATTTTTACTAAAATGGTGGAATGAATTAACATTGAGGATAAGCTCAAGCAAATTAAAGCCATTATTAAAGCTTATTTCAATAACGATCCCTCAAAAAACTATGGATTTTGAGTTATGAGATGAGGTACTACAGCATCAAAGATGTTATCCTTATGAGACAGATTCAACATAAGGAACATCTCAAAAAATCTATGAAAATCAACACTCCAGGTGTTTAATCACTATCTATATCTCAATGATAGTCTCTTATTAATGGGAATCAAGGAGAAACTTAAATTCAAAAGCACCGAAGAAATAATTTCTACTTTCCAAAAGTAGTTGCTTATCTTCACCGAGGAACCTACTTTACATAAATGTCCCACCAAATGAAATAATTGCTACTTTTCAAAAGTAGCCATCTTATAATATTCTCACTTTATATAAAGATTCTTTTATTTAATAATAGTAGCTTTTCTTGAAAGTTTCTTTTAATAATTATATCGTTGTTAGCTTCTAAGAAATGTTTCTCTTTGTTTAATAATTGTACCTTTCTAAGCAAGTCTCACGCCTCCACCTCATAAGGAGGCTCTGCGGTATTAAAGGCCAATGCTCAAGTGGTTTTCCTTCTCCTCTTCTCTTCTCTATTCACCTCTTGTACCTCCTGTTCTTCTGCTTACACGCCATCATGTAAGTTATTTTTAAGTTTTAATAAATAAGTATTTTATATATCCTAATTCAAGTCTGGTTCTGAAGTAACTTCTAATATAATGATTAGGAGAAATAATAATTTAATCAAGAACTCTCATGGACTATACCATCTGTGGTCGCATGAAGACCTTGAAGGACTTCTTTAGAGTGGTCATTCTTCCATGAAGCCTCATCGTTTCAAGAATTCTCGTTGGAAAATCGGAAGAGAATTTTCAAAGTTCATTTATCTTCTTCTTGACGGTGCATCTATTTGCATAATGACCTGTACGGCCACATTTGTAACATTGGGTCTAACTCCATTCCAAGAGAAAAATGTATTCTTATCCGGCATCAGGGTTTGTATTAACCCTTCGTCAATCTAAAGTTCATTTAACTTCTTCTTGACAGTGCAAATTTTTTGTTACATATCACCATGCTTTGATGAACCAGTACTTCGTTCATTCCTCCCATAAGGGCTATGGAGGTATCCTAAAGACGTTCTCTTTTCATTTGATCTTTTAATTTTAGATCAGAGCATATAGCTAATCCATTTTTAATACAACCATGCTTTGGATAAACCATTTGTTCATTCCTCCCATGGCTTTATCGCATAACAATAAAGGGACTTATCACCCGATCAAGCATCACGCAACAGAGATGGCCATTTGTGACAAAGACGGGAATATAAACCTCTACCATAGAATAGACGAAGATGGGATGAAATGTTCCTTATGTTGAAGCTCGGTCTCATGAGAAAAATAAGTGTTTTATCCATCCTAGTTTAAGTCTGGTATCAGAGCCATGATGGGGTAAATCCCTGGGGAGGGGAAGGATGTTAGAGATTTTTTGTTACATATCACCATGCTTTGGATGAACCAGTACTTTGTTCATTCCTCCCATGGCTTTATCCCGTCTTCATCGCAAATGGCCATCCCTATTGCGTGATCCTTGATAGGGTGATAAGTCCTATTTTGGTTCTGGGATAATTCTCGTGAGATTTACATTCCGCTTTCATCACAAATGGTCAGAACTTTGTTGGTGAGGCTTGAAAGGGTCATAAGTCCTATTTTGTTATGTCTGGAAGATAATTCTCTAATGGAGGTTTATACTTAGTTTGTTTTATCCTTATGTGGTGATTTATTTCAAATTCTCCATCATCTTCCTCCTTTTTCCCTTTTGTTTATATGGCTTCTTCTTCAAGTAACTTCTAATCTAACGATTAGAAGAAATAATAATTTAATCAAGAACTCTGAAATGACAGAGTTCTCCTTGAATGAAGAAGACCTAAATAGATGGTCTCTCCTCAGATTGATAAAACTATCATTTATCAATTTGGAACTTTTGATTTTATGGGAAAATCTGTAACCCCATTACTAGATCAAATGGATAAAATCATTTATCTATGTTGAAGATCTCGCATAAATATATGCAAGATTTTAAATATATTCATGTAGGATGATGATAGCATTCAAACTATTAACTTAAAGGTCTAAATGCTTCTATTCTAGCAAGAAGAGATGGAAGATGCCTTCATGGGCTCAATATGAGTGTAGAGACAAATTTAGCCAGCCTTATTAACACCTTTCCCATCGAAGTTTATCTCTTTCTCATATAAATCTTTTTGAAGCTTTAAAATTACATTTACAACTTTATGGTTATGATTTTCTCGTGTTAAACTATTGCTTTTCAATTCATTTTGAAAATACTCTAAATCCTAGAGTTTGAAAAGCTGTTCAACCAGCCAAACAAACTACTCTGATTGAAACAAATTTGTTAGCATCCCATATTGCTACTAACAGAGTGATTAAATGAAATGAGGTGGTATTTCCTGACTCATGGACTATACCATCTGCGGTCGCACCAAGACCTTCCATTAATCAAGATGATCGGATAATTAAACAATTGATGGCAATGTTGAAGTCGATTCAACCTCGTCATCCATCACACTTCTAGGTTTCTATCCCTTCAAACCTAGAAGTATCGATGGTTCACACACTCTAAACCATCATGAGGCCCTTCACCTAAATAAAAAATCATATCTATCATCCAAGAGAGAAAATCAATCTCCCACTCCATCCGAAATGAACTTTATTTAATGAGCTACACCTGTTCTAAGTAGAGGTTATTAAAGAATACTTCCAACCAAAGTATGATAATTTTTGTACTTGGTATAAAAGTTTTACTTCTCAAGACCAACGTCTCGATATAAATGATTTATATTTTGAGAAAATAAGAGAAAGAAATAGTCAACCCAAGGCAACTATTCCTTTCGTCACATGGTTTTGTAGTTACTATCCTCAATCTGCTCAAGTTGCTATTTTAACTACCAAAATATGGCAAACAGAGTAAGGAAAAATAATTAAAGCATCTTATCCTCCATCAGTTGTAAAAATGGTGGATGATAAACCTTTAAAATTAGCAGCCTTCAAAAAAATAACTTCCGATCCACAAATTCTAAAAGAATTTATTACTGTAATTAAAAAACTTAATTATAATAATAGTATTTTTCAAATAATCACTAATCATCTTTTTAGCCTAGAGTCTAAAATCGATCAGATGCTTAAATAAAAGGTTTCTAGCCCCGAAACTAGCAAAGCTTCAGAAAAAGCTTCTACTAGTATAAACCCATTTGAAACCTTTTATCCAACCACCTCCTAAACGCTCTTAAGGACCCTCTTAAGACATGATTTGATTCTAAAATTTAAGTGAAAAGTATGTAGCTCTTGAAGATATCAATGATGAAGATTCAAATGAATCCTCAACCAAACCGAGCATCAATCAAGTAATATTGAAAAGTTCAAAACCTTTTCAAGAATTACAAGATCCTCATCCTCCTTGATATCCAAAAACTTTCTTATCCAAAGAAAAATTTGAAAACATTATTAAAAACCCATTCCTGATTTATTATTTGAGGAAGATACTCATTTAGGAAATTCCAATGATGGAGATTCTTTATATGAATGGAATATGGACTTTCTTCAAACATCAAATCATTCATACCCTTCATCGAATGCTTATCTTTGCTACTGCAGTTCAATCTAGACATCAAGCAAAA
Source organism: Cymbidium sinense (assembly GCA_021442155.1). Classification (NCBI taxonomy): domain Eukaryota; kingdom Viridiplantae; phylum Streptophyta; class Magnoliopsida; order Asparagales; family Orchidaceae; genus Cymbidium; species Cymbidium sinense. The sequence goes on from CM038223.1 coordinate 151,084,091, forward strand.
CCACATATTGTCGCTCGAGCCATCATTTCGATTCCGAACTCGAAAGGATGGTGGGATAATTTTCACTGTTCTCAAAGGGAAGACCTCCTTAGCAAAATTGACTTAAGTACTAAAGATCTTCCAAAAGAATAGCAAAAACTTAATGAAAATTCAGTCTATAATCTTCTCCAAATAATTATAGATCATTTTGTTGGATCCATTGGAGATCAAGGAGAAAAAACTCGCTCCTTACACCAAAAATTAAGATGTCCATCCTTAACCCATTTTCGATGGTACAAGGATATATTTCTAGCACACATCATGACACTCTATGATGCCAATAGCCTTCTCTGGAAGCAAAAATTCATTGAAGGCCTTCCCAATCTATTTGCTGAAAAGGTTAAGGTTTCTCTTCGCCTCTACGATGGAACCATCCCATATGAAACCATAACATATGGAAACCTTATTTCTGTATGTATTAATATTCATCTAGCAATCTGCTCTGATTTAAATTAAAAGATCAAATGAAAAGAGAACATCTACTTGAGCAAACAAATGAATGTATAATAACCCTCGTGTAAGTCCTTTATCTTATAAACACAAGGGACAAACACAAAAAACTATTTTTCCAAAACATGAAAATTCACGTCATAAAAAACGTGACAAATTCACGCACAAACACAAACACTCTCGTCCCTCTGGTTTTAAAACCCAAGAGATAAGAGAAATAAAATCTTACAAATGTATTGTCATTATAGCAGATGCACTAAGAAGAAGTTAAATGAACTTCTTAAGGGTTAAAACAATCTCGATGAAAACATCTCCTATTCGAAGAGAATCAAGAAGAAGAAGAAGAAGAAGAAGAAGAACATATTTCATTCATTCCGATTGAAATCGATAAATCTAACTATTACAAGTCTCACAATAGATTCTTATAAAAATATAATAAATATGGCAGGTCTATATACGCTCATCCACGAGCAAAAGGACCAATTAATTAAACTTTTAGCACAAGTTGAAGATGATTCAACTCGTGATAAAATTATCGATCTTCTTAATGATAAGAAGAAAGATAAATTAGAAAATTTTAATTACAAGCCTCTTATATACTCCTTATCAAGTAAAAAAAAAATCTAGTAAGTTCATCATCTTAATTCTGCCTTTAGAGCTAAAAAACGAATTAAAGAAACTAAAATTAGAAGTTCATCAAATTAAAGCTGAGCAAGAGCAAATGAATGGTCGTCTAATGGATCTTGAAATTAATCAGAAGATGCCCAATTCATTTGAAAATATAGAAGACGATTCTAATCAAGAACTAGGTTTCTTACAAAATATGCAAAAGGCAATATACCAGAAATAGTATATTTTCATTAAATTAATTATAAATAAAGAATTTATTTAACCAAATTTAACTGCTCTAGTTGATGAGATTTAAATTGTATACAAAAGGAATAATTTCTAAATATTTTGAAAAAACAAGGTTAAAGGTAATAACCGGTGAATCTTTACAAATTAAGTATAAATTATCATCGTGGTGTCAAGATGATATTTGTATTCAAATGCCTTTTATTTTAGTTAAAATTTGACACAACACATTATTTTGGGAACTCCTTTTCTTCTTAAAATAATTATCACTAGAATTCATGATCTGGAATTAGGTTTTCTTTGGGATAAAGAAATCACATTCCGTTTTATCACCAATCCTAAAGAAATTATCATAAATGAAATGAATAGGCTTAATAATAAGTCTATGTATATAAAATATTTACAAGAAGAAATTGCTAGTTTAACTATTAAACAACAAATTTCTTCCCCAAAATTAAAAGCAAAAATTCAAAATTGCCATGAAAAATTCCAAAAGGAAGTCTATGGTGTCAACCCAATTGCTTTCTGGGAAAGAAAGACTCATGTAGTGGATCTCCCATGCATTGATAATTTCAATGAATGAGACATTCCCACTAAGGTTCATCCTTATCAGATGAACGAGCACTACCTTGCTTTATGCAAAGAAGAGATTGGTGATTTATTAAAGAAAGAAATAATTCAATAATCCTACTCCCCTTGGAGTTGTACCTTGTTCTATGTCATGAATTCGACAGAAAAGGAAAGAGGGAGACCGTGACTTGTAATTAATTACAAGCTGCTAAATGAAGTTTTAAAATGGATCAGATATCCAATTCCTAATAAAAGGGATTTATTAAATAGATTGCATAATGCAAAAATATTTTTCAAATTTGATTTAAAATCAGGATATTGGCAGATCTAGATAAAAGGATCGGATCACTATAAAATAGTATTTACGGTGCCCTTTGGACATTATGAATGAAATGAAATGCCCTTTGGTTTAAAAAATGCACTTTCTGAATTTCAGCATATCATGAATAATATATTTAAAGATTATTTGAAATATATTTTAGTCTATATTGATTTATGTGTGTTCTCAAATAATATTGATGAACACTTCAACCATCTAAAACATTTAAATGGTTAATTTTAAAAATGGATTAGTTTTTGAGCCAAAATCAAATTATTTCAAATCAAATAAGATTTAAAATATATCCAATTTCTTATACCAATTAAGTATTGAATTTGCTGGCAAATTTCCTGATATCATTTTAGATAAAAACCAGCTACAGCGGTTCTTAGAAGCACTCAATTATGTAGCTGATTTCTATCAAAATCTTGCCAAAGATGCATCCCCACTCTTTGATAGATTAAAAAAGAATCCCCACCATTACTCGATACCTATCACAAAATTAAAGAAAGGGTTCAAAACCTTCCCTGTCTAATCTAATTTCAAAATTGTTGAAACAGATGCCTTTGATAAGGGCTATGGAGGTATTAAAGCAAAGAATTCTAAAGAAGAATTCTTTATTTCTGTAAATGGAATCCTACAAAAGTATTTCATTATCAAAAAAGAAATGCATCAAAGAGTATGGGGTCTAACTCCATTCCAAGAGAAAAATGTATTCTTATCCTCCATTAATTTACAGTACAAAATTGGCATAAATTATTAGTGCTATGTGCAAGCTATGATGAAGGCCTTCTTCCTTCTCAATGACAAAAGAAGGCATTCATGGATGTTAATATTATCAACAAAGAACTTCCAGCATGGTTCTTTAGATGGTGAAACTATTTTGGAGCAGAATTAAATATTCTTCCAGATCCAATCAAATAAGTCTTCAATGACTGGATGGAAGCTGCCCCTAAAATGAGGGCTATTAATCCCAGAAAAATAATTCAAGGACAAAATCTTGCTCATTTCTTCACGGACTACCAAATCCCATGGATTTGGAGCTGGAACGTTATACTTGGAAAGGACCCTTTCAATCAGTTGGTCCTTCAAAGATAACTTTTACTAAAATGGTGGAATTCAATCAACATTGAGGATAAACTCAAGCAAATTAAAGCCATTATTAAAGCTTATTCTAAATTAACGATCTCTCAAAAAATTACGGATTTTGAGCTATCAGTAGATGAGGTACTACAAAGCATCAAAAGACGTTATCCTCATGAGACCGAGATTCAACATAAGGAACGTCTCAAAAAAATCTACGAAAATCAACTCGCCAAGGTGTTTAATCACCCTATCTATATGATAGTGGTGAGTCTTCTGACAGCATCAATGGAATCCACTGGAGAAACTTAAATTCATAAAGCAGACCCACCAGAAGAAATAATTGCTACTTTCCAAAAGTAGCCGCTTATCTTCACCAGCAAGGAACCTACTTTACATAAAGTGGGTCCCACCAAATGAAATAATTGCTACTTTCCAAAAGTAGCCATCTTATAATATTCTCTTTTAGCCTCTAAGCAAAGTATCTTTTTTATTTAATAATAGTAGCTTTGCTTAATAGCAAAGTTTCTATTAAATAATTATACCATTACTTAACTTCTAAGCAACGTTTCTCTTTTGTTTAATAATTGTACCTTTGCTTCTAAGCAAAGTCTCCCCTGTGCCTCCTCCTCTATATAAGAAGGCTCTGTTTGTGTATTATGTGTGCTCAGTGCTCAGTTTTCCCTTCTCTTCTTCTCTTCTATTCTCCTCTTGTACTCTCCTTCTTCCCGCTTCACACTCCATCGTGTAAGTACTTTTTGAGCTTTAATAAATAAATGTTTTATATATCCTGGTTTAAGTCTGGTATCAGAGCCATGATGGGGAAAATCTATGGGGAGGGGAAGGATGTTAGAGATTTTGTGTTACATATCACCATGCTTTGGATGAACCTGTACTTTGTTCATTCCTCCCATGGCTTTATCCCGTCTTCGTCGTAAATGGCCATCCCTGTTGCATGATGCTTGAAAGGGTGATAAGTCCTATTATTGACTGTCTGGGATAATTCTGTAGAGCTTTATATTCTGCCTTTAAAATGGTAAATCTGCTGAGGCTTGAAAGGGTTATAAATCCTATTTTGTTGATGTCGGGAAGATAATTTCTAATGGAGGTTTATACTTAGTTTGTTTTATCCTATGTTATAATTTATTTTAAACTCCCCGCATCATCTTCCTCTCCTTCTTTCCCTTTTATATGGCTTCTACAAGTAACTTCTAATCTAATGATTAGGAGAAATAATAATTTAATCAAGAACTAAATGGCAAAGTTCCCTTGAATTAAATAGATGGTCTCTCCCAAAATTGATAAAACTATCATTTAACAATTTGAAATTTTGATGGGAAAATCTTCTGAAAATAGAACAATCCATTATAGATCAAATGGATAAAACTATTTATCTACTAATGTTTGAAGATGCATAAATATATGCAAGATTTTAAATATATTCATATGATGATTATAACATTCAAACCTTTAAAAATGCTTATTTTAGCAAGCCTAAGAGATGGCAGATGCCTTCAAGGTCAATCCCTAATGAGTGTTGTAGAGACTAGCCTATGTCACATTTCAACACCTTTCGAAGTTTATCTCTTTCTGATATAAATCTTTTTAAAGCTCTAAAATTACATTTACAGCTTTATGGTTATGATTTCCTTCTGGGTTCTGAAACTATTGCTATAATTTTCAGAATTCATTTTCAAGTTTTAAATAATCTAAATCCTAGAGTTCAAAAAGCTATTCAACTAGCCGAACGAACTACTCTGATTGAAACAAATCTGTTAGCATCCCATATTGCTACTAATAGAGTGATTAAATGGAATGAGGTGGTATTTCCTGACTCATGGACTATACCATCACTCAAGACCTTCATTAATCAAGATGTAGATAAGATAATTCAAAACATGGCGATGTTGAAGTCGATTCAACCCTCATCATCCATTCCTAGGTTTCTATCCCTTTTAAAACCTCGAGAAGTCTAGATCGATGGTTCACACACTTTAGAACCATCGGTCGAGGCCCTTCGCCTAAATAAAAATCATATCTATCATCCATGAGAGAAAATCAATCTCCCACTCCATCTGAAATGAACTTTAATCTTAATGTGCTACATAATAGGTTCTAAGACTAGAGAGGTTGTTCTAAAAGAATACTTCCAACCAAAGTATGATAATTTTCATACTTGATATAGAAGTTTTACTTCTTAAGACCATCATCTTGAAATAAATGATTTATATTTTGAGAAAATGAGAGAAAGAAATAGTCAAGCCAAGGCAACTATTCCTTCGTCGATATTTGCGCTATAATCTGCCTCAAGTTGTTTTTAACTACCAAAAATGGCAAATAAGAGCATAAAATAATTGAATCCTCCATATTGTAAAATGGTGGATGATAAACCTTAGAATTAGTTCTAAAAAATAAGTTTCATCCACAAATTCTAAAGGAATTACTATAATTAATTATAGTAATAGTAGATACTTCAAATAATCATTGATCTTTTTTAGCCTAGTCAAAATCGATCAGATGCTTAAACAAAAGGTTTTTAACCTTGAAACTAGCAAAGCTTCAAAGAAAGCTTCTACTAGTATAAACCCATTTGTGAAACCTTTTATCCAACCACCTCCTAAACTAGCTCTTAAGTTAGGACCATCTTCTGAAGACATTCAGAATTTGATTCTAAATTTAAGTGAAAAGTATGTAGGAGCTCTTGAAGATATCAGTCAGTCGGATGAAGATTCAAATGAATTCTCAACCAAAATTGATACTGATCAATCAAGTAATATTGAAAATGTTCAAAACCTTTTTCAAGAATTACAAAATCCTCATCCTTCTTTTGATATCCAAAAGCTTTCTTATCCCAAGAAAAATTTGGAAAAACATTATTATAAAAAACCAACACCTCCTGATTTATTATTTGAGGAAGATACTCATTTCAGGAAATTCTATGATGGAGATTCTTTATATGAATGGGAATATTGATGGACTTTCAACATCAAATCATTCATATCCTTCATCGAATGCTTATGTTTGCTAATGCTGTTCAATCTAAACATCAAGCAAAATCACATATTATCACTCCATTATTTTCGTGATTCTCCGAACTCAAAGGATGGTGGGATAATTTTCTCTATTCCTCAAAGGGAAGACCTCCTTAGAGAAATTGATTTAAGTACATCTTCCAAAGAACAACAAAACCTAATGAAAATTTGATCTATAATCTTCTTCAAATATAGATCATTTTTTTGGATCCATTGGAGATCAAGGAGAAAAACTCGCCCTTACTCCAAAAATTAAGATGTCCATCCTTAACCCATTTTTGATGGTACAAGGATATATTTCTAGCACATCATGACACTTTTTGATTCGATAGCTGGAAGCAAAATTAAGGCCTTCCCAATCTATTTGCTGAAAAGGTTAAGGTTTCTCTTCGCCTCTACGATGGAACCATCCCATATGAAACTCTTACATATGGAAACCTTATTTCGCATGTATTAAAAGGTTTAGCAATTTGCTCTAAATTAAAAGATCAAATGAAAAGAGAATAAACAAAAGATTGGTGAATTACAAAAATTCAACTGTGATCCTCAGGTACACCATTTATCTTCCAAATACAAGGGAAAACATGAAAACTATTTTTCCTAAGCAAGCCATGAAAAATGTGACAAACACAAGCACTCTCGTCCCTCTGGTTCTAAAACCAAAGAGATAAGAGAAATAAAATGTTATAAATGTGGTCGTACATGTCATTACGCAAATAGATGCACCGTCAAGAAGAAGTTAAATGAACTTAAGATTGACAAAGGGTTAAAACAAACCTTGATAAAAATTCTTCTTACATTCTCTGATTCTGAAAGAGAATCAGAAGAAGAAGAAGAACATATTTCATCTTCATCTTCATTAGATTTTGATAAATCTGATAAATTTAACTAATGCAAATCCTGTCAACCGAAAGATTATTATAGAAATATAATAAATATGATAGCGATACACCCACCAAAAAGGACCAATTAATTAAAAGTTGTTGAAGATGATTCAACTCATGATAAAATTATCGATCTTCTTAATGATAAGAAGAAAGAAAAATTAGAAAAATTTAATTACAAGCCTCCTATATACTCCTTAAGTATTTAAGAAAAATCGAGAAAAAGACTTCTTTAGAGCTAAAAACTAAACTAAAGAAACTAAAATTAGAAGTTCAGCAAATTAAAGCTGAGCAAGAGCAAATGAATGGTCATCTAATGGATCTTGAAATTAATCAGAAGATGCCCAATTCATTTGAAGATATAGAAGCTGATTCTAATCAAGAACCAGGTTTCTTACAAACTATTCAAAGGGTAATATACCATAAATGGTATATTTCTATCAAATTAATTATAAATAAAGAATTTATTTTATCAAATTTAACTGCTCTAGTTGATAGTGGAGCAGATTTAAATTGTATACAAGAAGGAATAATTAGCCAGCGGTTAAAGGAAGCTGACGGTGAGTCTTTACAAATTAAGTGTAAATTATCATCTATAGTTGTGTGTCAAGATGATATTTGTATTCAAATGCCTTTTATTTTAGTAAAAAATTTGACACAACACATTATTTTGGTAACTCCTTTTCTTCTTAAAATAATGCCTATCACTAGAATTGATGATACTGGAATTTAGTGTTTTCTTTGGGAAAAAGAAATCACATTCTGTTTTATCACCAATCCTAAAGAAATTATTATAAATGAACTAAATAGGCTTAATAATAAGTCTATGCATATAAATTATTTACAAGAAGAAATTCTTAGTTAAACTTTTAAACAACAAATTTCTTCCCCAAAATTAGAAGAAAAAATTCAAAATTGCCAACAAAAATTCCAAAAGGAAGTTTGTGGTGACAACCCAATTACTTTTCTAAAGAAAGACGATGGGATCTTCATACATTTGAATGAGACATTCTACAAGGCTCATCCTTGTCAAATGAACGAGCACTACCTTACTTTATAAAAGAAGAGATTGCTAATTTATTAAAGAAATGAATAAAGAATCCTACTCCCCTTGAGCACACATTCTATGTTATGAATTTCAAAAAAGGAAAGAGGAGACCGACTGTAATTAATTACAAGCCATTAAACAAAGTTTTAAAATGGATTAGATATCCATTCCTAATAAAAGGGATTTATTAAATAGATTGCATAAAAAAATATTTTCCAAATTTGATTTAAAATCGGATATTGGCGATCCATAAAAAAGAATCAATCGCTATAAAACAAAGCATTTACGATGCTTTGGACATTAATGGAACGTAATGCCCTTTGGTTTAAAAAATGCACCTTTTGAATTTCAAGATATCATGAATAATATATTTAAAGATTATTTTAAATATATTATTTTATATTGATGATGTTCTTGTGTTCTCAAACAATATTGAAAACACTTCAACCATCTAAAAATATTTAAATGGTTAATTTTAAAAAATGATTAGTTATTTTAGAGCCAAAATCAAATTATTTCAAACTAAATAAGATTTTAGGCCATAATATATCCAATGCTTCTATTATACCAATTAATAAAGTATTGAATTTGCTAACAAATTTCTGATATCATTTTAGATAAAACCAAATACGTTCTTAGAGCTCTCAATTATGTAAATGATTTCTATCAAAATCTTGCAAAGATCCCTTTGTGATTAAAAAGAATCCCCACCATGGTGATACTCATACCATGGCAAAGTACAAAATTAAAGAAAGGGTTCAAAACCTTCCTGCTTAATCTTATGGACCCCACTAGTTTCAAAATTATTGAAACAGATGCCTCGATAAGTGGAGGTATCTAAAGCAAAGAATTCTAAAGAAGAATTAGTTTGCTTTGTTTCTGTAAATGGAATCCTACTCAGCAAAAGTATTCCATTATCAAAAAAGAAATGCTTTTTGTGATTAAGTGCATCTCAAAATTCCAAGATGATTTACTTAATCAGCATTTTCTCCTTCATATTGACTATTCAGTCAAATACATCATTGAACAAGATGTCAAAAATTTAGTTTCAAAACAAATTTTTGCATCATGGCAATCGCAGCTCTCTTTGATTTTGACATCAAATTCATTAAAGGTAATGAAAATTCTCTTCCGATTTCTCCCGTGAATTCTTGGACTATGGGGTGGATCACCCCACATGGAAGAATGACCACCTAACCGGAAGTCCTTTTGGAGGTCGCGTCGTCATAATGAAAAGATCCTCAATTCAACAATTGGCTGATAATTTGAAAAACTTATCTTTATGGTACTTCCTCTTCAACTAGCTTGAAAAGGGTGAACCTAAAAAAAGCGCAACACCATCCCTAAAATGTTTAAGAACCTGCTTATTTCTAAAGAAATAAAATAGAATATTATTGAAATTAATCCTCCGATTATTCAATAAATAACTGGCCTTATTTGAAAGATATTTGGGAAACAATCCTTTCCCAAATCTAATCTCAAGAGAAAATTATGAAAAATCTTAATACAAAAGTGTAGAGATTAATCATGTGATCACGAACCATACAATTTTGTATAGCAAATGCATTATACAAAAGATCTTTCATCAAAGTGAATGGGGTCTAACTCATTCCAAGAGAAAAATGTATTTTATCCTCCATTTTACAAAAATTGAATTATTTTATGTGCAAGCTATGATGAAGGCCTTCTTCCTTCTCAATGATGAACGAAAGCATTCATGGATGTTCATAATGAACAAGGATATCATGAACAAAAAACTACCATCATGATTCTTCAGATGGTGGAGCAATTTTTTGTAATTAAATATTCTTCGCATCCAATCAAAGAGGTCTTCAATGACTTGATGGAAGTTGCCCCCAAAATGAGGGCTATTAATCCCAGAAAAATAATTCAAGGACAAAATCTTGCTCATTTCTAAACGTATTGCCAAATCCCATGGATTTGGAGCTGGAACGTTATACTTAGAAAGGACACCTTCAATTAGTTGGTCCTTCAAAGACAATTTTTACTAAAATAGTAGAATTCAATCAGCATTGAGGATAAGCTCAAGCAAATTAAAGCCATTATTAAAGTTTATTCTGAATTAACGATCCCTAAAAAAACTATGGATTTTGAGCTATCAGTAGATGAGGTACTACAAAGCATCAAAAGACGTTATCCTCATGAGACCGAAATTCAACATAAGGAACATCTCAAAAAAATATACAAAAATCAACTCACCAAGGTGTTTAATCACCCTATCTATCTCAAGGACAATGGCACTCTTCGACGCCGACGTGGAATAATGGAGAAACTTAAATTCGCACCTACCAGAGATAATTGCTACTTTCCAAAGTAGCTTATCTTCACAGGAACCTACATAAAGTGGTCCCACCAAAGAAATAATTGCTACTTTCCAAAAGTAGCCATCTTATAATATTTTGTACTTTCAGCAAGCAAAGTATCTTTTTTTATTTAATAATAGTAGCTTTGCTTAATAGCAAAGTTTCTATTTAATAATTATATCATTGCTTAGCTTCTAAGCAATGTCTCTTTTGTTTAATAATTGTACCTTTGCTTCTAAGAAGTCTCCCTGCCTCCACCTCATATAGGAGGCTCGTCTGTGTATTAAGTGTTTCGATTTTTTCCCTTCTCTTCTTCTCTATTCTCCTCACTCTCCAGTTCTTCCCGCTTTCCTATCACCATGTTACTTTTTAAGCTTTAATAAATAAGTGTTTTATATATCACAGTCCTGCATCGAGCTATGATGGGGTAAATCCTGGGAGGGAAGGATGTTAGAGATTTTTGTTCATATCACCAAATTTAACTCCATCTTGATAGTGATATTTAAATTGTATACAAGAAGGAATAATTCTTCTAAATATTTTGAAAACTAAAGATTAAAGGCAACCACTGAGTCTTACAAATTAAATATGTTTTTTTCCTGAAAAATCACGGCCATAAAAATGTGACAAATTCACGACAAACACAAAGACTCTTATGCCTCCGGTTCTAAAACCAAAGAGACAAGAGAAATAAAATGTTACAAATATGGCTGTACAGGCGTACAGGTAATTACGTAAATAAATGCACTATCAAGAAAAAGTTAAAGGAACTTCAAATTAACGAACATATTTCATCTTCATCCTCTGATTCTAAAATAGAATCAGAAGATGAAGAAGAATATATTTCATCTTCATCCTCATCAGATTCTGATAAATCTGATAAATCTAACTGTTGCAAGTCCTGTCAATAGAAAGATTAGTAGATAAATAGTTTTATCCATTTGATCTATAGGAATAGTTTGCTCTACAATTTTTACTGAAGATTTTCCCTTAAAATCAAAAGCTCCAAATTGATAAATGATAGTTTTATCAATTTTGGGGAGAGACCATCTATTTAGGTCTTATCTTAGAGATTTTTTATTGTATTTCACCATGACTACGGATTTTACGAATTTTGAGCTATCAATAGACGAGGTACTACAAAGCATCAAAAGACATTATCCTCATGTATTGGTTTATCCAAAGCATGGTCTCAGATATCACCACCTAAAAAAGGACCATAATTAAACTTTTAGCATTTGAAGATAGTAATAGATACTTTAATCAGATCATCTTTTTAGAGTCTAAAATTCATTTAAACAAAGGTTTTAAATTCCAAGTTTTCAGAAAAATAAGAATCTTGACAATCGTTCTATATTTTCAAATGAATTAGAACTTCAAAGATAAGGTCTTCAATGAATGCTTAAGAAGGCTTTGTCTACTCCACCAAATGCCCTTGGTTTAAAAAATGCACCTCAATTTCAAGATATCATGAATAATATATTTAATATTTTAAATATATTTTAGTCTATATTGATGATGTTCTGGTGTTCTCAAATAATATTGATGAACACTTCAACCATCTAAAAATATTGAAATGGTTAATTTTAAAAAATCCAGACTTAAACCAAGATAATTTATCCAAAGCATGGTGAAATACAACAAAAAATCTCTAACATCCTTCCCCTCCCCAGGGATTCACCCCATCATGGCTCTGATACCAGACTTACACCAGGATATATAAAATACTTATTTATTAAAGCTTAAAAAGTACTTACATGATGACGGAAGGAAGCGAAGAACCAAGAGAGAGGAATAAGAGAAGAAGAGAAGGGAAAATGAGCACACTAAGCTCTAATACATGATGAGCCTCCTTATATAGAGGTGGAGGCAAAGGAGAGACTTTCCATAGATGTTAAGCAAAGGTATAATTATTAAACAAAAGAGAAACGCCGCTAGAAGTTAAAAGATAATTATTAGACATAATTATTAAGGCTACTTTTAAAAGATACTTTTCGCTTGGGGCCCACTGAGCAAATGGTTGGTGAAGATAAGCCTACTTTTGGAAAGTAATATAGGTCCGCTTATGAGTGTAAAGTAGATTCAGAGATGATGTGGCTACTTTGGAACGAGAAATTTCTTTGGTGGGTCTACTTTATGAATTTAAGTCTCTCCAGTGGATTCCATGTTGATGCCATCAAAAGATAATGTCAGAATATGATAGTGATTAAACCTCAGTTGATTTTCGTAGATTTTGAGACGTTATGTCTCCCTCATAAAGGATAATGTCTTGATACAGAAATCATCGATACAAAATCAATGAATTTTGAGGATCTTAATTAAGCTTTAATAATGGCTTTAATTTGCTTGAGCTTATCCTCAATGATTGAATTCCACCATTTAAGTAAAATTATTCAAACCGAAATGGATCCTTAAGAATACTCATCCAAATGCGAATGAAAGAAAAAAATTTTGCCCTGATCATTCTTAGATTAATAGTCATTTTTAGCCTACATTTATTAAAGACTTTTGATTGGATCCGAAGAATATTTAATTTCGAAAATAGTTCCACCATCTCAAGAACCATGTAAGTTCTTTGTTGATAATATCTTGTTCATGATGAACATCCATGAATGCCTTCGTTGAGAAGGAAGAAGGCTTTTCATCATACTAACATAACACCAATAATTTACACCAATTTTGTGTAAATTAGTGGAGGATAAAAATATATTTTTTCTCAATGGAGTTACCCATTCACTTTGATGAAAATTTTGTATAACCATTTTCTATAAAAAATATGTTTTCATCACAACATGGTTAATCTCAATACATTTTAATTATATAAGATTTTCATAATTCTTTCTCAAGAGATTAGATTCAAATGGGAAACAAATATCATTTCAAAGCTTTTTATGACATTTATTGAATAATTAGAGGGAATTTCAAGAATATTCTCGTTTTATTTTTTAGAGAAATAATAATTCTTGTGCAACAACATCTTGATGGTGTTGTTTTCTGTTCTGCAAAGACATCTTTAAGATGGTGTTTCTTTTAGAGGTTTCACTAACCATAAGAGAAGTACCATAAATATAAGTTTGCAAATGATCATGCCAATTATTGAAGACCTATCTGCATTGAGCAATGGACCTCAACTAAAAGAAAGATGTCCTCACAGAGTGGTCATTCTTCCATCTGTGATCACCGATCTCTCGCAAGAATTCATCAAAATCGTGAAGAGAATTATTACCTTTAATGAATTTGATGTCAAAAATCAAGACAGATAGATTCCATATGCAAAAAAAATTGTTTGAAACTAAATTTTGACATCTTGTTCAATGATTTATTTTGAGGAATAAATATGAAGGAGAAAAATGATTAAGTAAATCATCTTAATTTCAGATGTACTTAATCACGTAAAGCATTTCTTTTTTGATAATGGAATACTTTTACAAAGAATCATTTACCAAAAAACAAAGCAAACTAATTCTTCTTGAATTCTTTCAATGCTTAGATAACCCATATTTTTTATAAGATCTGTTCAACAATTTTAAAAAGTATCAAAAGATTAAGACAGAAGGTTTTCAACTTTCTTTAATTTGTAACTCATGGTACATATATGAATGGTAATTGTTTTTTAATAAAATCATCTTTTAAATAAATCTACATAATTGAGCCAAGAATCAGAGCTAATTTTATCTAAAATGATATCAAAAATTTTTAGAATTCAATACTTCTATTAATTGGTATAATAGAAGCATTGATATATTATGGAAAAATCTTATTTGCTTAAAATAATTTGATTTTGCTAATAACTAATCCATTTTTTTAAAACTTTGTTTAGCTTTGTAATTAATTACAAGTTGTCCTCTTCCTTTCTTTAATTCATAACATAAAAATGTGGTACAGAAATAGGATAAAATTATTCCTTTTTAATAAATCACATAAAGGTAGTGCTCATTCATCTAAAAGGATGAGCTAGAATGTCTCGCTCATTGAAATTATCAATGTAGAGATCCACTGAGTCTTTCTTCAAAGTAATTGTTGTCACACACCTTTGAATTTTTGGCAATTTTGAATTTTTCTTTAATTTTGGGGAAAGAAATTTTGTTTAATAGTTAAACCAATAATTTCTTAAATACTATATGCATAATTTATTATTCTAATTCATTTCATTTATGATAATTTTTTTAGGAAGATAAAATGGAATGATTTTATCTAAAGAAAATAATGTATCAATTATGGATAGCATTATTTTAGAAGAGTTCCCAAAATAATGTGTCAGGTCAAATTTTGACTAAAATAAAAGGCATTTACAAATATCATCTGACAATAAGACATGATAATTTATACTTAATCAGAAGATTCACCGCCTTTTAAGGGCTTATTTTTTTCAAAATATTTGGAATTATTCTTCTTACAATTTAAATCCTCAATATCAACTAAGCGCAATTTGTAAAATAAATTTTATTTATAATTAAATGAAATATACCATTTCGTATATTGCCTTGCATATTTTTTGTAAGAAACCTCGTTGACAATCGCTTCTATTTTCAAATGAATCAGCAATTTCAAGATCCATTGACATCATTCATTTTTTTGCCTTTAATTTGATGAACCTCTACTTAATTTTAATTCTTTTAGTTTATAAATTTAATTAGAAAATGAAGAACCATTTTTTTCTTAAATACTCATAAAGAGTATATAAGAGGCAGTATTCTTTTTTAATTTATCTTTCTTCTTATCATTAAGAAGATCGATAATTTTATCAGTGAATCATCTTCAACTTGTGCTAAAAGTTTAATTAATTGGTCCTTTGCTCATGGGTAATTATATTTATTATATTTTATAATAATCTATTTGACAAGAGTAAAATATTTAGATTTATCTAATCGAAGGATGAAGATGAAATATGTTCTTCTTTCTTCTGATTCTCTTCGTAAAGGATGTCGCATTTATCGTGGTTTGTTTTAATTCAATCAAGTTCATTTAACTTCTTCACAATTATTCATAATGCATTGACTGCACCATTTGTAAATATTTTATTTCTTATCTCTTTGGTTTTGAACCGAGGGACAAAGTTTCATTTGGAATTTATCACATTTTATGACGGATTTTCACGCTTAGGTGTATGTTTTTTTCCCTATTTTGAAAAATAAAGGATGCACGGGATCACTTGAATTCTTCAGAATTGCTTTGCCTTACAAGTAGACGCTCTTTCATTTGATCTTTTAATTTAAGATCGAGCATATAGCTAATTCAATTTTAATACATATAAGGTTTCCATATGTTGGGTTTCATATGGATGGTTCCATCATACTAAGAGAAACCTAACCTTTTAGCAATAGATGAGAAGGCCTTCAATGAATTTTTTGCTTCCAAGAAGGCTATCATCAAGTGATGCTAGAAATATATATCCTGTACATCAAAATGGGTTAAATGGACATCTAATTTTGGAGTAAGTGAGCAAGTTTTTTCTCCTGATCTCAATGGATCCAAGAAAATGATCTATAATTATTAAGAAGATTATAGATAATTTCAGAAGTTTTTCCTCTTTTGGAAGATCCAAGATTAAGTCAATTTCAAGGAGGTCTTCCTTTGAGGAACAAGGAGAAATTATCCCACCATCCTTTGAGTTCAGAATCTAAATGATGGCTTAACAATATGTGGTTTTGCAAGATTGAACACAAGAGAAACATAAGCATTCGATGAAGGGTATGAATGATTTGATAAAGTCCATCAATATTCCATTCATATAAAGAATTCCATCATAAGAATTTTATAAAATGAGTATCTTCC
The DNA here is from genome assembly GCA_021442155.1 of Cymbidium sinense. Taxonomy (NCBI): domain Eukaryota; kingdom Viridiplantae; phylum Streptophyta; class Magnoliopsida; order Asparagales; family Orchidaceae; genus Cymbidium; species Cymbidium sinense. Next base: position 151,100,470 of record CM038223.1, read on the forward strand.
TTAAATAATAAATCGAGGTGTTGGTTTTTATAATAATATTTTCCAAATTTTTTCTGATAAGAAAGTTTTGATATCAAAAGGAGGATGAGGATCTTGTAATTCTTGAAAAAAGTTTGAACTTTTTCAATATTACTTGATTGATCAAGACGCTAGGATTCAATTGAATCTTCATTCAAATCTTCAAGAGCTCTTCATACTTTTCACTTAAGTTTAGAATCAAATGTCTTCAGATCTCTTAAGAGAGAGGTCAATAAAAGGTTTCACAAATGGGTTTATACTTGTAGAAGCTTTTTTAATTTTGCTAGTTTGAGGCTAAACCTTTTGTTTTAAGATTTAGATTTACTCTAAAAAGATGATCGGATTATTTGATATACTATTACTATAATTAAGTTATTTAATTGAATATATTCCTTTAAAATTTATGGATCGAACTTATTTTTTAAGGTAATCTAAAGGTTTATCATCCATCATTTTACAAAATGGATATAAGATGCTTCAAATTTTTCGCTGCTTGCCATTTTTTTTAGTTAAAATAGCAACTTGAGGATTGAGCATAAGTAATCTATAAACCATGCTACAAAGGAATAATTTGATTGACTATTTCTTTCTCATTTTCTCAAATATAAATATTTATTGAGATTATCTTGAAGTAAAATCTATAAGTACAAAATTATCGCATTCTTTGGTTGAAGTATTCCTTCAAACAACCACTCTTTGTCTTAACCTATTGTAGCTCATTAAACTAAAAGTTCATTTCATGGAGTGGAGATTGATTTTCTCTCATCAATGATAGATATGTTTTATTTGAAAGGGCCTCGATGATTCGTGAGTGTTGAATCATCCCATCTAGACTCTCTGAAGTTTTAAGGATAAAACCTGTATGTGAGGATAATGGGTCAATCGACTTCAACATTGCCATCATTATTTGAATTATCTCATTACATTGATTAATGGAAGGTTGGTCAATGAAAAGAAAAACCTCAACCATTTAATCAGAAGAAGAATAAAGATAAATATTCATGAGAAATTCTAATCAACTCTTATTATTTAAAACATGAATTAAATTAAAGAAAAGGAAATCAAAATACAAAGTAAAATGAATTTTGAGATTTAATTTGGATAAAGAAACAAAATGGTCTACAAATATGTTGAAGGCATCCAAATCTTGCTAAATAAGCATTCGCCTTTATTAAAGGTTTGAATGCTATCTCAGATCATCATATGAATATTTAAAATCTTGCTTTATTTATGATATCTTTTCAAGCTAGTATAAATGGTTTTATCCATTTGAACAATAATGGTTTGTTCTACTATTTTCCAAGATTTTCCTTAAAATGAAAAGTTCCAAATTGATAATGATAGTTTTATCAATTAGAGACCATCTATTTAGGTCTTCTTTCAAAACTCGCCATTTCGAGTTCTTGATTATTATTACTCCTAATCATTATAAAGTTACTCAAAGAAGTAGAAGCCATATTACCACAAAGAGAAAAAGGGAGAGAAAAGATGATAGAATTTGAAACAAATCACCACATGGATAAAACAAACTAAGTATAAACCTCCATTGAGAATTATCTTGCATCAAAAAAATAGACTTACAACCCTTTTAAGCCTCAATGAATAAAAATTTTACCATTTAAAAGATGAATATAAACCTTTACAGAATTATCCTGCATAAATAACAATAAACAGACTTATCATGCAAATCATGGCTATGAACAAGATGATAAAGCCATAGGAATGAACAAAGTACATTTATCAAAGCATGGTGAAATACAATAAAAAATTCTAGCATCCTTCCTTCATGGATTACCTCATCATGGCTCGATAATGATAAAAGATAATTTATCCAAAGCATTGAATAAATTATCTAAATCTTACAAATAAAGCCATTATTAAAAGTTATTCTCAATTAAATTCTCAAAATTCTGATTTTGAGCTATCAATAGATGAATACTTAAAGTATCAAAATATGTTATCCTCATGAGATCATTAATAAGAAGCCTCAACTAGAAAACAAAGTTAATCACTTGTTTTAAAAGTTAATTCAGAATTTATCTTTTATTTAATAATTGTACCTTTGTTTAAATCTTGCTTTATCTTGATCAATATGAAGAATGATATCCTAAAGGACATCTTTCTTTAGGTAATCTTTTCTTGAAAAAGAATCAATTCAACAATTATGATAAATCTTGATGGTATTTAATTTATGAATCTATGCAACACCATCCCTAAAAGATGTTTGAAAGAATGCTTTTATTTCTAAAAGAAGAGAAAAGAGAAGAAAAAGGGAAAAAAATCGAGCAATAACATAATCACAAAGCCTATAGATAAAGAGAGACTTGCTTAAAAGCAAAGGTATACAAAAGAGAAATGTTTAGAATTAACCAATAGATAATATTAATAATCATTAAAGAATATTTTCAAAGATAATTCTAGAGGCTCAAAGGTAAATATTATAAGATGACTACTTAAAGTAGCAATTATTTCTTTGGACCCACTTATGTAAATTGTTCTTTTCTGAAATACTTCAAAGATATTTTTCTGTGATGAAATTAATTTCTCTATTAGAAGGAAGAAATCAATATGATATAATTAAATATAGATTAGATTTTTCTAGTCTTTAGTAATCTCGATCTTCATCAAAGTGAATAATCCATTAAGAGAAAAATGTATTCTTATCTATATTTAATTTTTTTTCTTAAAATAATGCCTAATCTGATGATCAACAAGATGTCAAAAATTTAGTTTCAAAACAAATTTGCATCATAACGTAGTCATTTTCGATTTTACATCAAATTCATTAAAGTAATGAAAATTCTTATTTTAGAATTTTGAGGGATGATGGGTGGATCACCCCTGGAAAGAATGACTACTCCTAAGGGATGCCTTTCTTTGTGGAGGTCTTGTCGCCTAATGGAAAAAAGATCCCATCAATTCAACAATTGGCATGATCAATCAAACTTATCTTTATGATTTCATCCATGGGATGAAATTCTAAAATTAACATCATCCCTAAAAGATGTCATTGCATAAAAAAGCAAAATATCTTCTTAAGAACCCTATTTGCTAGAAATAAAATATTATATTATTAAAATTAATCCCTCTGATTATTCATTAAAAAATCATAAATGAAATGAATAGGCTTAATAATAAGTCTAATGATTTCAATGATGAATCCTAGATTTATGTTTTAATCAAATACATCATTCAAGATGAAATTTATTTAAAATTCTTTATTAGAATTGATATTTGATTAAAACTTTGTTTTAAGAATTGTATTAATTAAGTCACAAAATGGCCATTCTAAATGATAAAGAATAAATGAACAGATCTTATCCAAAGCATGGATACCAATTTACATGATATATATAAAATTTTATTAAACTTAAAAAAGTACTTACACATGATAGTAAAAGAAGGAAAATAAGAGAGTACAAAGAGAGAATAAAAGAGAAGAAGAGAAGGGAAAATTGAGCACTACACATTACGCATGAGCCTCCTTATGAGTGGAGGAGAGACTTTTAGAAGCAAAGTACAATTATTAAACAAAGAGAAATGTTGCTTAGAACTAAGAACGGTATAATTATTAATAAACTTGTTAACCAAAGCTATTATTAAATAAAAAATATACTTTTAGGGCTAAAAGTACGTAATATTATAAGATGGCTTTGGAAAGTAGCAATTATTTCTTTTGGTGGACCCACTTTATGTAAAGTAGGTTCTCGGTGATAAGGCTACTTTTGAAAGTAGCAATTATTCTTTTCCGGAATTTAAGTTTCTTGGATTCCACGTCGACGCCAGTAAGACTCGCATTTGTATATATAGGTGATTAAACACTCAAGTTGATTTTCATAGATTTTGAGACGCTCTTATGTTGAATCTGATCATGAGGATAATATGTAGTACCCATCTCCGATAGCTCAAAATTCATAGTTTTAGGGATCCTCTATAAGCTTTAATATGACTTTAATTTGCTTGAGCTTATCCTCAATTTGATTTAATTCCATTTTTAGTAAAAATTGTATTAAAGGACCAAATGCTCAAGTAATTCAACTCAAAATCCATGGATTTGACTGATTGAGCAAGATTTTGTCCTTTTGAATCATTTTTTTGGGATTAATACCCTCATTTTAGAAATAAGACTTTTGAGGATATGGAAGAAAATCAAAATAGTTCCACCATCTAAAGAACCATCTGGAAGTTCTTTGTTGATGATATCCTGTTCATTAAACATCCATGAATGCCTTCTATTGAGAAGAAGGCCTTCATCAAGCAACATAGCACCAATAATTTTATGCCAATTTTGTACTATAAATTAAAGAGGATAAGAATATTTTTCTTGAATAAATTAACCCATTCACTTTGATGAAAGATTTTTTGTAAGCAACACATTTGCTACAAAATTGTATGGTTCGTCATCAAACATGATTAATCTCAATACAATTTTTATTGATTAAGATTTTTTCATAATTTCTCTGAGATTGATTCAAATGAAAGGATTGTTTAAATATCTTAAATAGTCAATTATTTATGAATAATCGAGGGATTAATTTCAATAATATTCTATTTTATTTCTTTAGAGAAATAAATCCTTAACACATCTTTGAGTGCTTTTTAGGGGTTTATTCAACTATAGTGAAGAGGAAGTACCATAAAGATAAATTTTTTAAATGCCAAAGAATACCATTCTTTATTGTGAGGGATCTAAAAGAAAGACAAGTGGTCATTCTTCCATGGTGAACCCTTATCGTCTGCAAGATTCAGAAAATCGTGAAGAGAATTTTCATTACCTTTAATGAATTTGATGTCAAAATTAAGACAGAGTATTGATGCAAAAAAATTGTTTTGAAACTAAATTTTGACATCTTGTTCAATGATGTATTTGAGGAATACAATAAGGAGAAAAATGCGATTAAGTATCAAAATTTTAGATGCACTTAATCATGCATTTCTTTTTGATAATAATACTTTTAAGATTCCATTTACCGAAATAAAGTGAACTATTCTTTTAGAATTCTTGCCGCTTAAGATACCTCCATATTTATCGAGGCATATTTCAACAATTAAATAGTGGGGTCCATGATAAACAGGAAGGTTTTGAACCCTTTCTTTAATTTATGAAAGTATATTTAACCATGGTGGGATTCTTTTAATTGTCAAAGAGTAATGATCTTTGGCAAGATTTTGATAAAAATTTACATAATATTCCTAAGAATAAAGAATTTTTATCTAAAATTATATCGGAAATTTGTTAGAAATTCAATAATTCTATTAATTGGTATAATTGAATATTATGTAAAAAAAATCTATTTTATATTTTGATTTTTTTAGAAATAACTAATCCATTTTTAAAATTAACCATTTAAATGTTTTTGATGGTTGAAGTGTCATCAATATTGTGAGAAATCATAACAATCAATATAGACTAAATATATCCAAAGGAGCATTACGCCGCTCCATTCGTAATGTGGCACCGTAAATGCTTTATAGATCCGATTCTTTATCTGGATAATATCCGATTTTAAATCAAATTTGGAAAATATTTTGCAATATGCAATCTATTTAATAAATCTTTATTAGAATCAACATGACCATTTTAAAACTTTGTTTAACGGCTTGTAATTAATTATAAATCATGGTCTTCCTTTTTCTTTGAATTCATAAATAAATGCAATTCTCCAAGAGGAGTAGAATACAAATTATTCTTTTAATAAATGAGAATTCCTTTGCATAAGAATATGCTCATTCATAATAAAACTAATTCTCCTTCTTAAATAATAATGCTATCATTTTAATTTTCTTTTAAAGATGTGTATGAGATTTCTTTTGAAACATAAAGATCATCAATTTATGCATTATTTTAAGAAGAAGGAGTTCTAAAATAATGTGTTGTGTCAAATTTTTTGACTAAAATAAAAGGCATTTGAATACAAATATCATCTTGACACCAGATGATAATTTATACTTAATTTGTAAAGACTCACCGCATGATTTAACCAAGTTTTTTTCAAAATATTTAGAAGGAATTATTCCTTTATATAATTTAAATCGCCCACTATCAACTAGAGAAGTTAAATTTGGTAAAATAAATTCTTTATTTATAATTAATTTGATGGAAATATAACATTTCGGTATATTGCCTTTGAATATTTTTGTAAGAAACCGTTCTTGATTAGAAATTCTATATTTTCAAATGAATCATCTTGATTAATTTCAAGATCCATTAGAACCATTCATTTGCTCTCGCTTAATTTTATGAACTTCTAATTTTAGTTTCTTTTCAATTTTTAGCTCGCTAAAGAAGTCAATTAGAAGATGATGAACTGCCATTTTCTTAAATACTTGAGGAGTATATGAGGCTTGTAATTAAATTTTTTCTAGCTTATCTTTCTTCTTATCATTAAGAAGATCGATAATTTATCACGAATCATCATCTTGTGCTAAAAGTTTAATTAATTGGTCCTTTGCTCGGTGAAAAGATTCATCATATTTATTATATTTTATAATAATCTATCTGATGCTTTACAAATGCTAGATTTAGATTTATCGAATCTAATGAGATGAAATACATCTTCTTCTTCTTTCTCTTTCTTTTCTAATGAGGATGTAATTTTCATCGTTTGTTTAATCTTTTGTCAATCAAGTTCATTTAACTTCTTCTCGATGCATTTATTAGCATAATGACTACCACATTTGTAATATTTTATTTCTCTTGTCTCTTTGGTTTTAAACCGAGGGACGAGAGTGCTGTTTGTGCTGAATTTGTCACATTTTTATGACGCTTTTTCATGCTTTAGAAAAATAGTTTTCATGTTTTTTCCCTTATTGAAGATAAAGGATGTCTCGAGGATCACTGAATTTATCAGATTCACCAAGTCTGCTCAAGTGACATTCTCTTTTCATTTGATCTTTAATTTAAGATTGAGCAAATTGCTAAACCGCTTTTAATACATGAAATAAGGTTTCCATATGTAAGAGTTTCATATGGGATGGTTCCATCGTAGAGTAAGAGAAATCTTAACCTTTTCAAAGAATATAGGAAGGCCTTCAATGAATTTTTCTTCCGAAGGCTATGCATCATAAGTGTCATGACGCTGTTAGAAATATATCCTTGTACCATCAAAATGGGTTAAGGATGGACATCTTAATTTTTGAAGTAAGGAGAGTTTTTCTCCTTGATCTCCAATGGATCCAAAGAAATGATCTATAATGTTTTGAAGAAGATTATAATCAATTTTCATTAGGTTTTTTGTGTTCTTTTGGAAGATCCTTAGTACTTAAATCAATTTCGCAAGGAGGTCTTCCTTTGAGGAACAAGTGAGAAAATTATCCCACCATCCTTTGAGTTCCAGAATCTTGAAATAATGGCTCAGATAATATGGTTTTGCATGTCTATTGAACAAAAGAAAGAAACATAAGCATTCGATGAAGGGTATGAATGATTTGATGTTCAAAGTCCATAATATTCCATTCATATAAAGAATCTCCATCATAGAATTTCATGAAATGAGTATCTTCCTCAAATAATAAATCGAGGAGTGGGTTTTTATAATAATGTTTTTCCAAATTTTTCTTGATAAGAAAGTTTTGGATATCAAAGGAGGATGATGATCTTGTAATTCTTGAAAAAGGTTTTGAACTTTTCAATATTACTTGATGATCAGTAGCGCTTGAGGATTCATTTGAATCTTCATCCGAGACCGATATCTTCAAGAGCTCCTACATACTTTTCTTAATTTAGAATCAAATTCAAATGTGTTTAAGAGAGTCCCAACTTAAGAGCTTTAGGAGGTGGTTGATAAAAGGTTTCACAAATGGGTTTATACTAGAGAAGCTTTCTCAAGCTTTGCTTTTTTAAAAACCTTTGAAGATCATCATTTTAGACTCTAGGCAAAAAAGATGATCAGTGATTATTTGAAGTATACTATTACTATAATTAAGTTATTTAATTACAATAATAAATTCTTTAGAATTTGTGGATCGAAACTTATTTTTTTGAAGGTCGCTAATTCTAAAGGTTTATCATCCACCATTTTACAACTGATGGAGGATAAGATGCTTCAATTATTTTTTTGCTTGCCATTTTTTGGTAGTTAAAACAACAACTTGAGCATTGAGCATAAGAATCAAAACCATGCTACGAAAAGGAATAGTTGCCTTGGCTTGACTATTTCTTTCTCTGGTTTTCTCAAAATATAAATCATTTATTTGAGACGTTGGTCTGAGTAAAACTTATACCAAGTATAAAAATTATCATACTTTGGTTGGAAGTATTCTTCTAACAACCTCTCTAGTCTTAGAACCTATTGGTAGCTCATTAAGACTAAAGTTCATTTTATGGAGTGGGAGATTGATTTTCTCACCGATGATGATATGATTTTGTGAACCTAGGTTCAAGAGTGTGAACCATCCGATCTATTCTCCGAGGTTTTAAGGGATAAAACCCTGATGATGAGGGTTGAATTGAACTTCAACATCGCCATCAAGCTTCAATTATCGAATATCTTGATTAATGGAAGGTCTGAAACCATAATGGATAGTCCATGATTGAAATACCACCATTCCATTTAATCACTTATTAGTAGCAATGGGATGCTAACCGATTTGTTCATGTAGTAGTTCTTTTGAATAGCTTTCCAAACTCTAAGATTTAAAGTATTTAAAACTCAAAATGAATTTAAAAAATTAGCATCAACTAAGGAAATCATAACCATAAAGTCAGAATGTAATTTTAGAACTTCAAAAAGATTTATATCAGAAAGAGATAAACTTAGATTGGGAAAGGTGTTGAAATAAACTGGCCCGTGACATAGGCTAGTCTCTACAACACTCATTAGGGATTAAGCCTAGTGAAGGCATCGGCCATCTCTAGTTGTTAAAATAGCATTTGACTTTGGGTTAGTTAAAATGAATGCTATCTATATCATCCCTATATGAATATATTTAAAATCTTGCATATATTTATGCAGATCTTCAAATGTTAGTAGATAAATGGTTTTATCCATTTGATCTATAGTAATGGTTTGTTTTATAGTTTTTACTGAAGATTTTCTCTTAAAATCAAAAGTTTCTAATTGATAAATGATAGTTTTATCAATCTTGGGAGACATCTATTTAGTCTTCTTCATTCAAGGGAACTCATTGTTCTTGATTAAATTATTATTTCTCTAATCAAGATTAGAAGTTACTCAAGAAGTAGAAGCCATATAACCAAGGGAAAAGGAGAGGAAGATGATGCTGGAGAATTTAACAAATTACCACATAAGTTAAAACAAACTAAGTATAAACCTCCATTAGAATTATCTAACAAAAAAAAAAGACTTACAACCCTTTCAAGCTCACGCAAATGAGGATTTATAATTTATAAGAAAAGGGAATATAAACTACCAGAATTATATAGTCAACAATAAATAAAACTTATCACATCAAGCATCACGACCTGATGGCCATTTGAGACAAAGATGGATAAAGCATGGGAGGAATGAACAAAGTACCGTTCATCCAAAGCATGGTGAAATGTAATAAAAAAATCTTAACATCCTTCCTCCTGATTTAATTCATCATATATACCAAACTTAAACCAGATATATAAAACACTTATTTATTAAAACTTAAAAATAACTTAAACGATGGTAAATGAATTGAACCAAGGAGAGAAAAGAGGAGAATTAGAAGAGGAGAAAAAGAATCGAGCACACATAATACAGATGAGCCTCCTTATATAGAGAAAGGAGAGACTTTGCAAGCAAAGGTACAATTATTAAACAGTAGAACGCTGTTGTTAATCCTATAATTATTAAATAGAAACTTTGTGTTAAGCAAAGCTAATATTTTAACAAAGATACTTTGCTGAGGCTGCAAAGGTATTATATTATAAGATGGCTACTTTTGAAAGTAGCAATTATTTTTTGTGGGACCCACTAAAGTGTTCCTTGTTGAAGATATTTACTTTGAAAGTAGCAATTATTTCTTCCGTGGGTCCGCATGAATTTAAGTTTCTTGGATTCCATGATGTCATTAAGACTCGCCAATCTGTAGATGATAGATGAAAAACACCTTTATTGATTTAGAGATTTTTTTGAGACGCTCCTTATGTTGAATCTTCTGAGGATAACATCTTTGATGCTTTGTAGTACTTCATCGATAGCTCAAAATTGTAGTTTTTTGAGGGATCATAATTAAGTTTTAATAATGGCTTTAATTTGCTTGAGCTTATCCTCAATGTTGATTGAATTCCACCATTTTAGTAAAAAAAGGACCAATGAAAGGGTCCTTTCCAAGTATAACGTCCCCAAATCTGATTTGGTACAATGAAGAATGAAAAGATTTTGTCCTTGAATCATTTTTTTGGGAGTAATAGCCCTCATTTTGAGCCCTTCCATCCAATCATTGAAGAATTCTTTGATTGATCTAAGAATATTTATCATCAAAATAGTTCCACTATCAAGAACTATACAAGTTCTTTGTTGGTAATATCTTATTCATTATGAACATCCATGAATGCCTTCATTTGTCATTGAAAGAAGAAGGCCTTCATCATAAATACATAGCACCAATAATTTATGCCAATTTTGTATAAATTAGGGAGGATAAGAATATATTTTTCTCTTATAATGGAGTTAGACCCCATTCACTTTGATCAAAGATCTTTTGTATAATGCATTTGCTATACAAAATTGTATGGTTTGTCTGATCACAAACATGATTAATCTCAATACACTTTAATTGTATTAAAATTTTTTCATAATTTTCTCTTGAGAGTTTAGATTCAAATGGGAAAGGATTGTTTCCCAAATATCTTTCAAATAAGGCCCACAGATTATTTATTGAATAATCAAAGGGATTAATTTCAATAATATTTTATTTTATTTCTTTAGAAATAAATAGTTCTTGCAACATCTTTTTATGGTGTTGCCTTTTTTGAGGTTCACCCTTTTCAACCATAGTTGAAGTGGAAGTACCATAAAGATAAGTTTGCAAATTGATCATGCCAACGAATTGATCATCTTTGATTAAATACCATGGTCAGCTCCATTAAAAGAAAGATGTCCTCCTGAGTGTCATTCTTCCATGCTGATCCACCGATCGTCTAAGAATTCATCAAAAAATCGAAGAGAATTTTCATTACCTTTAATGAATTGATTTAAATCAAAGACAGAGTCGATTGCCATGATGCAAAAATTTGTTTTGAAACTAAATTTTGACATCTTGTTCAATGATGTATTTGACCGAAAACCAATACGAAGGAGAAAATTATTAAGTAAATCATCTTGAATTTTGAGATGCACTTAATCATGAAAGTATTTCTTTTTGATAATGAATATTTTTTACAAAGTAGATTCTTTTTTAAATAAAGCAACTAATTCTTCTTTAGAATTCTTCACGCTTAGATACCTCCATAGCTTATCGAGGCATCTATTTCAACAATTTTGAAACTATTATCCGCAAGATTAAGACATGGAAGGTTTTGAACCCTTTCTTTAATTTACTTCCATATATGAGTATCATCATGGTGGGGATTAATCTCCAAAGAGTGCATCTTTGGCAAGATTTTGATAAATCACATAATTGAGAGCTCCTAAGAATCATGTAAATGGTTTTATCTAAAATGATATCAAGAAATTTGTTAAATTCAATACTTATTAATTGGTATAATAAGCATTGGATATATTATGGCTAAAAATCTTATTTCAAAATAATTTGATTTTGGCTCAAATACTTAATCCATTTTTTAAAATTAACCATTTAAATATTTAGATGGTTGAAGTGTTGTATTGAACAAAAAAAAAATATTTAATATATTATTCATGATAGAAATTCTGGTGCATTTTTAAACCAAATGGCATTATGTTCCATTCGTAATGTCCAAAGGGCAAATATAAATGCTATTTTATATGATCCATTCTTTATGATATGCCAATATCTTGATTTTAAATCAAATTTGGAAAATATTTTTGCATTATGCAATCTATTTAATAAATCCCTTTAGAATTGGATATGATCCATTTTAAAACTTTGTTTAGCGCTTGTATTAATTACTGATCTTTTTTTTTTCTCGTTCATAACATATAAGAGAGTAGATTGAATTATTCTTTCTTTAATAAATCAACAATCTCTTCTTGCAAAAAGCAAGGTATCGCTCATCCGACAAGGACTAGTGAGAATGTCACGCTCATTGAAATTATCAATGGAGATCCACTATATGAGTCTTTTTTTCTTATGAATCACCAGACTTCCTTTTCTTTTTTTTAATTAATTTTTAATTTTGGGAAGAAATTTATGTTAATAGTTAAACTAGCAATTTCTTCTTGTAAATAATTTAAAATGCATATATTAATTAAGCCTATTCATTTCATTTATGATAATTTCTGATTTGTGATTTAAAATAGAATGTTTTATCCCAAAGAAAACACTAAATTCAATCATCTCTTTTAATGTGCATTATTTAAAAAGAAAAGAGTTCCCAAAATAATGTGTCTCAAATTTTGACTAAAATAAAGGCATTTGAATACAAATATCATCTGACAAAATTAATGGATGATAATTTATACTTAATTTGTAAAGATCAACTTTAACTGGCTTATTTTTTTAAAATATTTAGAAGGAATTATTCTTCGTATACAATTTAAATCTACTCGCTATCAACTGAAAGAAATTTGATAAAAAAATAAATTTTTATTTATAATTAATTTAATGGAAATATACCATTTCTTATATTTTATTATATTTTATAAGAAACATTCTTGAAGAATCTTTCTATATTTTCAAATGAATTAGCTCGAATCAAGATCCATTACATTTAATTAAAGATGAAATTGCCTATTTTTTTTTTTTAAATACTCCAATAAGGAGATATGGAGACTTGTAATTAAATTTTCTAATTTATCTTTCTTTTATCATTAAGATCGATAATTTTATCATGAGTTGAATCATCTTCAATTGAAAAGTTTAATTAATTGGTCCTTGCTCGTTGAAATATATATCATATTTATTATATTTTATAATAATCTATCTATGATGACTGCAATAGATTGATTTATCATAATCATAATGAAGATGAAATATATTCTTCTCATCTTCATTCTATTTCGAGATGTAAGTAGAATTTTCATCAAGGTTTATTTTAACCCTTCAGAAGTTCATTTAACTTTCTCAAGGTATTTATTTGTGTAAACCCAACATTTGTAAATATTTATTTCTCTTGGTTTTGAAGAGGACTTGTGTTTCATGAATTTATCACATTTTTTATGATGATTTTTCACGCTTAGAAAAATTCATGTTTTTTCCCTATTTTTGAAAAATAAAGACGCCTCAGGATCACTTAAATTGTTCATGAATTGCCAATCGCCAAGTGATATTCTTTTCATTTGATCTTTAATTTAAGATCAATATAGCTAATCCAATTTTAATACATGTAAATAAGTTTTCCATATGTTAGTTTCATAAGGATGGTTCCATCAGAGGCAAAGAGAAACCTTAACCTTTTCGGATAAGGCCTTCAATTCAAGAAGGCTATCATCATAAAGTGTCATGACGCTGCTAGAAATATATTCTTGTTATCAAAAATGGGTTAAGATGGACATCTTAATTTCTGAGTAAAGTTTTTCTCCTTGATCTCCAATGGATCCAAAAATGATCTTTAATGAGAGAAGATTATAGACCTAATTTTCATTAGTTTTTGTCGCTCTTTTTGAAGATCCTTAAGACTTAAGTCAATTTTTGCTAAGGAGGTCTTCCCTTGAGGAAAGATTTTATCACCATCCTAGTTCTGAGAATTAAATGATGGCTCATATATGTGGTTTTGCTTGATGTCAGATTGAATAGCAAAACATAAGCATTTGATGAAGGGTATGAAATGATGTTCAAAAAAAGTCCATCATTCATAAAAAATAATCTCCATCATAGAAATTTCCTAAATGAGTATCTTCCTCAAATAATAAATCGATGTGAGTTTTTTATAATAATGTTTTCCAAATTTTTCGATAAGAAAGTTTTGATATCAAGAGAGAATGGATCTTAATTCTGAAAAGGTTTTGAACTTTTCAATATTACTGATTGATAAGATATTTTGGAGGATTCATTTGAATCTTCATCCATTGATGATATCTTCAATATAATACTATTCACTTAAATTTAGAATCAAATTTCAATGTCTTCTAAGATAACTTAAGAGCCAGAGGTGGTTGATATTTTAAATGGGTTTATACTATGGCTTTTCTAAAGCTTTGCTAGGGATAAACCTTTGTTTAAGATATCATTTTACTCTAAAAAGATGATCAAGGATACTATTACTATAATTAATTTGTTTAATTATAGTAATAAATTCTTTATAATTTGTGGATCTAACTTATTTTTTTCTAGCGATTCTAATTATCATCCACCATTTTACAAGATGGAGGATAAGATGCTTCAATTATTTTTTTCCTTGCTCGCTTTGCCATTTTTTTGGTAGTTAAACAACAACAGCAGATTGAGCAAGAATCACAAAACCATGCCAGATGAATAGTTATCTTGACTATTTCTTTTCTCTCAATTGAAATATAAAATTTATTTCGAGATGTTGGTCTTGAAGTAAAACTTCTATACCATGTAAGAAAATTATCATACTTTTGGAAGTATTCTTCGTCAACCTCTCTAGTCTTAACTATGTAGCTCATTAAGACTAAAGTTCATATCGATGATTAGATTGATTTTCTCATGATGATACATTTTTATTTAGAGCTCAAATGGTTCAAGAGTGTGAACCATCCCATTTGACTTCACCAGGTTTGAAGGATAGAAACTCAAAGAATGGATCATGAGTTGAATCAATGCCATCAAAGTTCCAAGATAAATGATAGTTTTATAAATTGAAGAGACCATCTATTTAGGTCTTCTTTTAAGGAACTGCCATTTCGAAGTTCGAAATATTATTTCTTCAATCGATTGAAGTTACTCAAAAGAAGTAGAAACCATATTACTAAAAATGGGGAAAAATGAGAGGAATATGATGCTGGAGAATTTAAAACAAATCACCCACATAAAGAAAACAAACTAAATCTCCATTGAGAATTATCTTTTAAAAAAATAGGACTTACAATCAAGCCTCAAAAGATTTATCAATTTGATGAAGATGGGAATATAAACCTCTAGTAGAATTATCGATTCAAATAATAAGACTTATCACATCTTACTAATGGGGATGGCCATTTATGAAGAATAAAGCCATAGAATGAACAAAGTTGTTATCCAAAGCATGAAATACAATAAAAAATTTAACATCCTTTCCCTATTTACCCCATCATGGCTCTAGAGGTTTATATTCAAGAGATTTTTTTGCCATAATATATCCAATGTTAATATAAACCATGAATTATCTCGTGATGAATCCAGAGAAACTTAAATTCATAATCACCCATGGAAGATAATACTTAAAAGTAGCTTATGTTCACAAAGAAGGAACCCACTTTACATAAAGTGGGACTAAAAAGAAATAATTGCTACCATCCAAAAACCATCTTATAATATTTCAGATCAAATAAATTTCTAAGAGTGTCTTTTTATTTAATAATAAGAATTTCAACAACAAAGTTTCTATTTAATATTATACCGTTGTTTAACTTCTAAGCAAAGTTTCTTTGTTTAATAATTGTACCTTTGTTCTAAGAAAGTCTCTCTTGCTCCAATATAAAGAGGCTCCTTATATTATTGCTCAATTCGCTTTCCCTTCTCTTCTTCTCTTTTATATTCTCCTCGTACTCTCCAGTTCTTCTACTTCAATAGTCATCATGTAAATACTTTTTAAGCTTTTTAATAAGTGTTTTTATACATCTGCAAGTCTGGTATCGAGCCATGATGGGGTAAATCTGGGAAGGATGTTGAGATTTTTTGTACATATCACCATTCTTTGATGAACCAAGATTTCTTTATCATTCCTCCCATGGTTTATCCCATCTTCATCGCAAATGGCCATCCCACAGATGATGCTTGATAGGTGATAAGTCCATTTTTGTTGACCGTGATAATTATTGAGGTTTATATTCGCCTTCCAAATGGTAAATCTTGCATGAGGCTTGAAAGGTTGTAAGTCCAATTTTTTTATTGTCTAAGATAATCTTTTGAGGTTTATACTTAGTTTGTTTTATCCTTATGTGGTGATTTGTTTCAAATTCTCCACATCATCTTCCTCTCCTTTTCCCCTTGGTATATGGCTTCTACTTCTTCAAGTAACTTCTAATCTAACGATTAGAGAATAATAATTTAATCAAGAACTCAAATGGCAGAGTTCTTGAAAGAAGAAGACCTAAATATGGTCTCTCCCCAAAATCGATAAAACTATCATTTATCAATTTGGAACTACAGCTGATGGCAAAGTTGAAGTCAGATTCAACCATCATCGATCCATCACACTTCTTAGGTTTCTATCCCTTCTGAAATCTCAGAGAAGTCTAGATCGGATGGTTCACACACTCCTGAACCATCGATCGAGGCCCTTCGCCTAAATAAAATCATATATATCATCCAGTGAGAGAAAATCAATCTCCCACTCCATCTGAAATGAACTTTAGTCTTAATGAGCTACACAATAGGTTCTAAGACTAGAGAGGTTGTTCTAAAGGAATACTTCCAACCAAAGTATGATAATTTTCATACTTGGTATAGAAGTTTTACTTCTCAAGACCAACGTCTCGAAATAAATGATTTATATTTCAAGAAAATGAGAGAAAGAAATAGTCAAGCCAAAGCAACTATTCCTTTCGTAGCATGGTTTTGTAGTTACTATGCTCAATCTGCTCAAGTTGCTATTTTAACTACCAAAAAATGGCAAACAGCAAGGAAAAATAATTGAAGCATCTTATCCTCCATTGTAAAATGGTGGATGATAAACCTTTAGAATTAGCCTTCAAAAAATAAGTTTCGATCCACAAATTCTAAAGGAATTTATTACTGTAATTAAACAACTTAATTATAGTAATAGTATACTTCAAATAATCACTGATCATCTTTTTAGCCTAGAGTCTAAAATCGATCAGATGCTTAAACAAAAGGTTTCTAGCCTCGAAACTAGCAAAGCTTCAGAGAAAGCTTCTACTAGTATAAACCCATTTGTGAAACCTTTTATCCAACCACCTCTAAACTCTTAAGTGGACCCTTCAAGACATTCAAAATTTGATTCTAAGTGAAAAGTATGTAGAGCTCTTGAAGATATGAGTCAATTGGATGAAGATTCAAATGAATCCTCAACCAAATCGATCATCAATCAAGTAATATTGAAAAGTTCAAAACCTTTTTCAAGAATTACAAGATCCTCATCCTCCTTTTGATATCCAAAAACTTTCTTATCCAAAGAAAAATTTGGAAAAACATTATTATAAAAACCCACTCCTCCTGATTTATTATTTGAGGAAGATACTCATTTCATAGGAAATTCCTATGATGGAGATTCTTTATATGAATGGAATATTGATGGACTTTCTGAACATCAAATCATTCATACCCTTCATCAAATGCTTATGTTTGCTACTGCTGTTCAATCTAGACATCAAGCAAAACCTCATATTATAGCCCGAGCCATCATTTCAGGATTCTCTGGAACTCTGAAAGGATGGTGGGATAATTTTCTCACTATTCCTCAAAGGGAAGACCTCCTTAGCGAAATTGACTTAAGTACTAAGGATCTTCCAAAAGAAAAAAAATGAAAATTTGGTCTATAATCTCCAAACAATTATAGATCATTTTGTCGGATCCATTGGAGATCAAGGAGAAAAACTTGCTCCTTACTCCAAAATTAAGATGTCCATCCTTAACCCATTTTGATGGTACAAGGATATATTTCATGCATGCATGACACTTTATGATGCCGATAGCCTTCACGGAAGCAAAAAATTCATTGAAGGCCTTCCCATCTATTTTGAAAAGGTTAAGGTTTCTCTATACGATGGAACCATCCCATATGAAACCCTACATATGGAAACCTTATTTTGCATGTATTAAAACCGGTTTAAGAATCTGCTCGATCTTAAATTAAAAGATCAAATGAAAAGAGAACGCCTACTTGAGCAAAACAAATTGAGAATTCTGATCAATTCAACTGTGATCCTCTACGCCTTTATCTTAAACAGGGAAAACACAAAAAACTATTTTTCCTAAACGTGAAAAATCACGTCATAAAAATGTGACAAATTCATGCACAAACACAAGCACTCCCGCCCCTCCTCGGTTCTAAAACCAAAGAGACAAGAGAAATAAAATGTTACAAATGTGGTCATGGTCAATTACAAATATGCACCATCAAGAAGAAGTTAAATTAACTTCAGATTGACGAAGGGTTAAAACAAACCTTGATGAAAATTTCGCTTACATCCTCGACATTCGAAAAAGAAGAAGAAGAAGAAGAACATATTTCTTCATCTCATCGACTCATAAATCGATAAATCTAACTATTATAAAGTCCTCACAACGATAGATTATTATAAAAATATAATAAATATGATAGTATACGCTCACCCACGAGCAAAAGGACCAATTAATTAAACTTTTAGCACAAGTTGAAGATGATTCAACTCGTGATAAAATTATCAATCTTCTTAATGATAAGAAGAAAGATAAACTAGAAAAATTTAATTACAAGCCTCCTATATACTCCTTATTAGAAGTATTTAAGAAAAAATTTGAGGCAAGTTCATCATCTTCTAATTCAGCTTCTTTAGTAGACTAAAACAATTAAAGAAACTAAAATTAGAAGTTCAACAAATTAAAGCAAAGCAAATGAAATGAATATCTAATGGATCTTGAAATTAATCAGAAGATGCCCAATTCATTTGAAAATATAGTCGATTCTACTCAAGAACCAGGATTCTTACAAAATATTCAAAAGGCAATATACGAGAAATGGTATATTTCCATTAAATTAATTATAAATAAAGAATTTATTTTACCAAATTTAACTACTCTAGTTGATAGCAGAGAAAATTTAAATTGTATACAAGAAGGAATAATTTCTTCTAAATATTTTGAAAAAATAAGCCAAAAAGCAAATGACATGAATCTTTATAAGTATAAATTATCATCTCATGTGTGTCAAGATGATATTTGTATTCAAATGCCTTTTATTTT